>CAJFCZ010000333.1:0-15574 GCA_904066245.1 Eimeria sp. OTU-Y
GCGGATGGCTCCTTTCACCCTCTACACACTTGCTGAATTTTGCGCTTGCCACAGGCATTCTCGGAGCAGTTCGAGCTAACGTTTGTGCCGTGGCAGATGCGCGTGGCACAACTGTATCCAGATATGTACCTCTCATCTCTTGCTGTGAGGCATGGCAATCAAATACACGCGAGTTAACAAGAGACCACGCATAATAGCAAGTGTGATCGTGACGAACGGAAGAAGAGTAAGGAAGCCAAAAACGTGCTGCAATGCTGTGGCTGCCACGCCACCTTGAAAAACATGCATACTTGGTTTCTCCCTTCCGTTCGGCTGAAAACGCACCGCCTGCACCAGAGAGGCCTTCCAACATGTTCATTGCTGTGCAGACGCATGCTTATTGGCTATTGCAGCGCTTTGGGTTAGCCACCCAACAGGTACCGACACCTTCTTAAGCTCATAATGCTGCTGGCTAAGCCCCTCTACGTAAAGACACAGTGCTGTATTCCCCGCAAGATTTCAGAAATGCAAAACGACGGGGCAGGCCACAACAAGAAGCGATGCGGCGGCAGCAGTTATGAGAAGCCGGAGCCGCCGAGAAGATGTATATGGGCGTCTACTAGTCCAGGTAATTAGAAAATGAAACGCGTGCTGTAAGGAGCCTGAACCCACCGTATGGTCTCGTGGTGAGAGGGTGATTGGCGATGCTGCGATATCAAACGTTTTCTTATGAGACAATGCCGCTGCGTTGTTCCAACGGGTAAGAGACACTTCGTTTGCGGGTAGTGTATTCCGTAGCTGCACGTTCTTCTAGAAACTATCGCAAGCCCCTGTGCAGGGGCAGAAAAGTGGAGCAGGAGACTAACTGCTTTAATGATGCTGGATGCAGCAGCGACGGCGGTTGCGGCGACTTCAGAAGACGGATCCCCGCTCGCACACTGCAGCCTTATCTCTAAGGTCCCCCGGCGTCCATTTGGCTGAAACCCCATTTCCGTCCAAGGGACAGATGGCTCCGTTCACCCTCTACATACTTCCTGCAATGTGAGCTTGCTACAAATATGTTCACAGCAATGGAAGCAAACCTTAGCGCCCTACAGAATGCACGTGGCGTCACCGTACGGCGGGCGCGTCTCCTCGTCTCATGCACACTCCTTATTTATCCGAAGCGCATGGCAACCAAATACGCTGGAGTTAACAGGGTTTCATGAATTACCAAGACTCTAATCGCGGCAAGCTGCAGAAGAGTAACGGAGCCAACGATCAGCTTAGATGCTACGGCTGTTACGCAGCATTGGGCAATATATATACAGGATGTTTCGCTTCCATTCGGCTGAAGTGTACATTGAGTTCCCAGCGCACCGCCTTCACCAAGCACTTCTCCCAGCATGTTCAGTGCTGTGCAACACATGCTTGCTGCCTTAGAAGCGCAGTGGGTATGAAGCCACAGAACAGCTACCTCCTTTCCATCACATAACCTGTTTCTGGTCTAGCGCACGTCAAGCAGCAGACTAGACTCTGCCACGCTAAAACACAGTACTGTAGTCCTTGCAGGACTTCGAAAAAGCAAAGCGGCAACGCAGCTGAAAGAAACTGCGCAGCGCCGAAGCGCCGAACAGCAATTGCAGCCTTTACAAACCGACCGAATGGAACAGCGCGTACAGTACTGAGACGCAGTGGCTGCAGAGAAACTGTATCTCTGCGTGTGCTAGTCCAGGTAATTTGAGTACGTACAAACCCCCTCAAGTACATGCTGCAGCAGACCCGCATCGAACGTATGCTGGTCACATAGAGCGGACGATTTGCAATGTCACCGTATCAAATGATTTTTTAAGAGGCACCGTCGCTCAATCAACCGACACGTAGCTGGTGCTGCATTTGCCACCAGTGCAGTCCGTAACAGAACGTCCGACTAGACGCGCTTAAGAGAGTTCATGCACTAGACCAACTCTTTCAGCAATGGGGGATGCCCTAACGACGGCGGCTGCGGCACTTTCAGAGGATGGACATGCCCTCGCATACGGCTTTCTCTGAGGTGGTGTGCCTTCACGTTCACCCGGTTCCCCCTCCCTCCAAGTAGCAGATGTGTCGGTTGTCTCATCTACACACTTTCTGCAGTGCGCTTACCCCAATTTTGCCCATAGCAGTGGGAGCAAACTTTTGCGCGCTGACGGATGCGCGTTGCATCACCCTATGGCGACCGCCTCTGCTCAAATAGCAAAAATCATATCCAGATATGTACTTCCATCCTTCCTCTCCAGTTTCCTAGAAATAAGATACTCGGACGTCAGTAAGATCGTGTGCATAAACACAAGTGTGATAGCGACGAAGTGAAGAAGAACACTGAAGCCAACAATATGCTCAGATGCGGCGGCGGCTACGCTGCCCTATGGAACATGCGTACATGATTTCTCCCTCCACTTCACCTGAACTACGCCTATCCGATTTCCAACGCACTTCCTGCGCCAAGCATGACTCCACGCATCTTCAATGCTGTGCAAGCACATGCGTGTTGGCGCTTGGTGCACAGTGGGTATACAGCCACCAGACAGCTACCACCCGTTCCACGAACTAGTATATACTTGGTGTAGGATTCATCACGCTGCTGAATACACGCTCTCACGTACGGGCAGGAGGCTGTAGCCCTTAGAGGACTTCAAATGGCCAAAGCGATAGGGCAGGCAGAAGAGATTGGGCAGCGCTCTACGCAATTGCAGCTATTACAAGCCGATCAAACTTCAGTGCGTGAACAGTACTGGGAAGCTGAAACTGCTGAGCAGCTGTGCCTCTGCTCCTGTTGGTCCAGGTGGCCAGATAAAGTAACGGCCCAGCCAAGCACTTGCTGCTGCTCTCCCGCGTTGCAGTTATCCTTGCCACGTTGAACGGACGATTCCTAGTGGAGCCTTGTCAGCTGTTTCGCTGTGAAACACGGCCGCTGCATTGTTCCAACAAACTGCGACCGCCGCGTGTGCATCTACTCCTGCCAGTAATTGATATTTCGTGTAGAAGCATTCAGCACTCACAAGCTGTTATACAGCCACCAAATAATTAATCACGGGACAAACTGCTTCATCGATGCGCGACCCGGACGCGGCGGCGGCTGAGGCGTTTTAAGAATTTGGAAAGGCTCGCAGAAACTGCAACCTAATCTGTAACGTCCGCCTGCGTTTTACGACTCCGCCCGAGTATCGGACACCCCAGTTTTCCCATCTGCGCACTCTCTGCAGTGCGGTTTGCCCACAGTTGTGGTAACCCCAGTGAGAGCACACATGCAAATCACTTCAATAGGAGCACAATTTTGAGCCCAGGTGGATGTGCGTTGCATCAGAATGGCGATCGCTTTTCCGCAGCTAGCAATAAGTGCATCAAACCGTGTGAGCATCTTCTTTCTCTCCAAACAGTATTGCAGTAAAGCAAACACATGTCAATAACATACCATGAATAGTCGCAAATGCAAACACTGCATATCGCAGAGGCCTCACAAAATCAGCAGCTTGTTTAAAAGGCGCAACCCCTAAGCACCTCCGTCTCACAGAGCTGCTGAGTAACTCTGCCACTTGACTGTGCATGATTTGTCCCCCCAGTTCAGCTGGACTACACCCCTTTGACTGCCAACCCACCTCCTGGACCAACCGCCCTTTCTCGCAGGTTCAGGTCTGTGCATCCATATGCTGATTGGTCTTTGCAGAGCAGTGTATTTGAAGCCATCCAACAGCTGAACCTGTTCGAGGGCCTATCAACGTGTTGGATAGACCTTCCAATGTAGGCACGCAATGCTGTAGTCCTTTTAATACTTCGGAAGAGCAAAGCGACAGAGCAAACAAAAAGGGTGATGCAACTCCGAACAGCCATTGCAGTCCCTAAAGATGGAGGAAGCGGCACAGCGACAACAGTGCTGAGCCGCCGAGGCTGCCGAATAGCTGTCTCTGTGCTTGCTGTCAGTGACGTAGAGAAAGTGCCGATCTCTCTAAGCATTTGCTGCACCATTTTTGCACCGAACGTATGCTGGCCAAGTTGAACGGATGGTTCCCAATGCCGCCGTATCAAGAGCTTATTTATAAAACGCTGTCGCTCCATTGTTCCAAAAAGCAGCAAACGGCGCGTATGCCGTGCATCGTGCCAGTAGCTGAATGGTCCGGTAGAAACGCTCACCATCTATTGCGTAATAATCAGACAGATCAGCAGGGGACCAATTGCTTGAATGAAGCAGGAGCAACCACCAACAACGGTTGGGACGATTTAGTATGTCGACCACGCGCTCAGCAGCTGCAGTCCCATCTGTTATGCGCGCCTGTGTATACGAGGCTCAGCCCAACGGATGGCTTCCCACGTGGCTGTATGTTCTCACTTGCTGTACCGCGTTTTGACCACAGTTACACCCACTGCAGTGAGGATACAAGCTCACGGGTCGACGGAAGAGTGTTGCATCACCCTACAACGACTGCCTCTCCTCTTTATGGAATAAGCACATCAGGACATGCAGTGTTTCTACTCCGTCAATAATCATCATAGCAACCGCTTACACGTACAGTAATAACGACAGAGGCGTAATCACAAACGCGATCGCCGCAAACTGTAAAGGCCGAACCACTCCAACAGCACAGCGCACAAGCCGCGGCTGCTGCGCAGCACGGTGAAATGTCTGTGGCTAGAGGATATTAAACTAACTTGCCTACGCACCATCTGCACCAAGCAGCTACTGTCTACATGTTTGGTACTCCGCCGCCATACGCATATTGTCTTTAAGAATAGGCGAAAAGGCAAACGAAAGACATGGAGCAGCGCCGACCGGGAATTGCCGGCTTTACAGACGGAGAAAGCGGCACAACGCCAACATGTCAAAGAGTAGTGGGAGGCTGACGATATCGCAGCTCCATTTGTGTTTCTTCTTCTCTATTTGATCAGCGAAGGTGATGATTCCGCCATGTACTTGCAGCAATATAGCTGCACGGAGCATTCGCTCTCTGCGTTGAACGCAAAGTTCGCAATACCGCAGCCGCGCTACGAAATACAGTCACAGCATCGTTCCAACAAAAAGCAAAATCTTCTTATGCTGCGAGTCTTGTCGGTAACGGCAGGTTGAAGGAGAAACGCGCGCCAGCAGCAATACATCAACAAAACAATGAACCAGGGGACGAAGTGCTTTAGTGATGCGAGGCCCGTCAAGAGCCGGCAGTTGCAAAGATTCCAGAGGTTGGAAACGCTTGCAAAAAATGGAACCCCGTCTCTGATAAGCGTCAGTGTCCACGCGACACCGGCCAAGGGATGAATTCCCGCATTCCCCCATCTACGCACATTCTGCAGTGTGTGGTATCCCCAATCATCCTAACCGCAGTGAGAAAACACTTCTTCGTCCTGACGGATGCGGGTGACGTCCCATCCCTGCGGTTGCCCCTCCTCACCACGCAGTGCACATACCAACAAATCATCGATCAACGCATCTGCAAAATACGCACAGACCATCAACACCACGTGCAAATGTGCCCGCGGCAACTTGCAGAAGCGGAAGAAGCTAGCACTCTGCTTGCAACATGCAGCTACTCTGCAGGTCTGTGCAGCACGTGCAGAGGATTTCTTTCCTCAGTTTATCTGGAATATATGAAGCTAAGTGGTCTACGCACCGCCTGCAGCAAGCGCTCCACTAAGTATGTTCAGTGTTGCGCAGCCATATGCTGATTGGCCCTTGCTGTGCAGGGGTTTTAAAGCCGTCCAACAGCTACCTCTCTTTTCCACCAAGCAATCAAGATCTGTGTTAGGGCGTCCCAAGCTGCTAACTAGATCCTACCATGCAAGCATTCAAAGCTGTAGTCTTACAACAACTCCCGAAGATCAAAGTTGCAGAGCAGACGAAAGGGGGTGCGCAATGCTGAGCAACAACTGTAGACCTATACAAATCAATCAAACGGCACGGTAACAACAGTACTAAAACGCCGACGCTTCCCCGCGGCTGCGTTGGCGCTTCTGCCGCTTCATTTAAGCACTGGAAGTGCCGATATCACCGTTCACTTGCTGCATCACTTTTGCATCGGGATGGGGCTTTCCGGTGTGAAGGCACAATGCGAATAAAACAAGCCCATTGACATTCCCCCAGTATCAAGCGCTTTTCCTATGAAACCTAGTCGCTGCATAGTTCTAACCACTAGCAGACGACCCACACGTCCCACCTGTTACTAAAACGTTGGGTAGGAATGTTCGCCACATAATGCAACGGGAAAAAAAGTGCTTTACTGATGGGACGCCTAGCATTGTCCACGTTTCCTACGGTTCCAGAGCTTGGCAACACTTGCAGGAACTGCAACCCCGTCCTTGGTGCACGTTTGCATCCACTCGACACCGCCCACGTAGCAACTTTCCACATAGCTGCATACTTCCTGCCGAGTGCGGTAGCCACAATTATGACCAAAGCAGTGAGAACACACTTTTGTACACTGACAAATGAGCGTTGCGCAGCACTACGGTGACAGCCTGTCCCCGCCGAACAAAACGCACATGAAGGCATACACATTTCCTGCATCCTAAGACAACTAGGCGCGAGCATACGTGCAAGATAATAACATCGCACGCATATACAAAGATGTGATCGCTGCAAACTGAAGAAGCCGAGCGAGGCCGTGAACGTGCTTGCAAGTTGCCGCTGCTGCGCAGCTCTGCTCCCTCTTGAGGCGATTTCTATCTGCAGTCCGTCTAGTGGTTATGGTGCCTAAGAACCTCCGCACCAAGCCCTTTGCCCAGAACGTTCAGTAGTGCTCAACTATGCTCTGAGTGGACCTTGTTGTGTACTCGCTATCACGCCACCCCACAGTTATCCCCAGTCCCTAACGAATATCCTATCCATGCTCTTAGGGGCATCGAGCTACTGATTAGGCTTTTTCACGAAAGTAAGCACAGCCGTCGTCCTGGAAGGACGTTGGCAAAACAAAGCCGTGGGGAAGGCAAAAGAGTCGGCACCACGACAACCAGCAATTGTGGAGACTACAAACTTCGAAATCGGCATAATGAATAGAATACCGGGCGACTAAGGATGGCAAGCAGCTGTATTTGTGGCTTCATCGTCTCATTTAAGCAGAAATAGCGATTCTGCCAAGCACCTGTAGCAGGACCGTGCACTTAAAGAGGTATGCCGCGTTAAACGTGGAGCTCGCAACGCCCTAAAACCACCTGTTCCCATATGCACAGCGGCTACTGCATTGCTCCAACAAGCAGAAGAAGGCGCCTGTTTGTCGATGAATCTCAGCAACTCAGCACTCGGGTTGGAACACTCACCTGGGGCAGTAGAGCCGTCAAATAATGCATCAGGAGCCCTACTGCGTTTGCTCTGTGGAGCCAGCAACAACGCCAGCTGCGACAATTTCGAAGCTCGGTGAAGTGCTCCGACGCTGCGGCCCTACTTGTGGTGCATGCTTGCTTCTATGCGGCTTCCAGCAACCGACGGATTCCCAAGTTCCCCTTATACGCACACGCTGCATTATGCGTAGCCCCACTTGAGGTCAAGAAAGGGAAGTGCAGGCACACTTCCGGTAGCTGACGGACGCGGGTTGCGTCGCCTTACGGCGGCCGCTGCTCCCCAGCGAGCAGTAAGTAGTTCAAAAAGTGCGTTGTCTACACCGTTAAACAGCATAGCAACAACATATAACCCAGCGAATAGCATCGCATGCGCTACTAGCAATGCGGGCGTGGGAAACTGAAGAACCAGCACGAAGACAACATGCTGCGAGATCATGTGTTTCTCGATTCACAGTTGTTGCATAGTTCTAACCATTAGCGGACGACGCGTATGCCACGCGTCCCACCTGTTACTGAAACGTTTTGTAGGAATGTTCGCCAGCGGCAATGGACACGCCAGATAATGCAACGGGAAAAAAAGTGCTTTACTGATGGGACGCCTAGCATTGTCCACGTTTCCTACGGTTCCAGAGCTTGGCAGCGCTTGCAGGAACTGCAACCCCGTCCTTGGTGCACGTTTGCATCCACTCGACACCGCCCACGTAGCAACTTTCCACACATCTACATACTCCCTGCCAAGTGCGGTAGTCACAAGTATGGCCAAAGCAGTGAGAACACACTTTTGTACACTGACAAATGAGCGTTGCGCAGCACTACGGTGACAGCCTGTCCCCGCCGAACAATACGCACATCAAGGCATACACATTTCCTGCATCCTAAGACAACTAGGCGCGAGCATACGTGCAAGATAATAACATCGCACGCATATACAAAGATGTGATCGCTGCAAACTGAAGAAGCCGAGCGAGGCCGTGAACGTGCTTGCAAGTTGCCGCTGCTGCGCAGCTCTGCTCCCTCTTGAGGCGATTTCTATCTGCAGTCCGTCTAGTGGTTATGGTGCCTAAGAACCTCCGCACCAAGCCCTTTGCCCAGAACGTTCAGTAGTGCTCAACTATGCTCTGAGTGGACCTTGTTGTGTACTCGCTATCACGCCACCCCACAGTTATCCCCAGTCCCTAACGAATATCCTATCCATGCTCTTAGGGGCATCGAGCTACTGATTAGGCTTTTTCACGAAAGTAAGCACAGCCGTCGTCCTGGAAGGACGTTGGCAAAACAAAGCCGTGGGGAAGGCAAAAGAGTCGGCACCACGACAACCAGCAATTGTGGAGACTACAAACTTCGAAATCGGCATAATGAATAGAATACCGGGCGACTAAGGATGGCAAGCAGCTGTATTTGTGGCTTCATCGTCTCATTTAAGCAGAAATAGCGATTCTGCCAAGCACCTGTAGCAGGACCGTGCACTTAAAGAGGTATGCCGCGTTAAACGTGGAGCTCGCAACGCCCTAAAACCACCTGTTCCCATATGCACAGCGGCTACTGCATTGCTCCAACAAGCAGAAGAAGGCGCCTGTTTGTCGATGAATCTCAGCAACTCAGCACTCGGGTTGGAACACTCACCTGGGGCAGTAGAGCCGTCAAATAATGCATCAGGAGCCCTACTGCGTTTGCTCTGTGGAGCCAGCAACAACGCCAGCTGCGACAATTTCGAAGCTCGGTGAAGTGCTCCGACGCTGCGGCCCTACTTGTGGTGCATGCTTGCTTCTATGCGGCTTCCAGCAACCGACGGATTCCCAAGTTCCCCTTATACGCACACGCTGCATTATGCGTAGCCCCACTTGAGGTCAAGAAAGGGAAGTGCAGGCACACTTTCGGTAGCTGACGGACGCGGGTTGCGTCGCCTTACGGCGGCCGCTGCTCCCCAGCGAGCAGTAAGTAGTTCAAAAAGTGCGTTGTCTACACCGTTAAACAGCATAGCAACAACATATAACCCAGCGAATAGCATCGCATGCGCTACTAGCAATGCGGGAGTGGGAAACTGAAGAACCAGCACGAAGACAACATGTCGCGGGATCATGTGTTTCTCGATTCACAGTTTCTGCATAGTTCTAACTACTAGCAAACGACGCGCATGCCACGCTTCCTGGTAGTTTCCAGGACGTTGGGTAGAAACTCTCGCCAGCGGAAATGCGACTACCTCTACTTGCCACTCAATATGCACATCCTTAATCATTATAATGCAACAAACGCACAAGCTATTAACATCACATGCAAATGTGGTCGCGGTACGCTACACAAGCCGAAGCGCGCTAACAATGTTCTTACAAGCTGAGCCTGCTCTGCAGCTATGTGCAGCATGCGCAAAGCGTTGCTGCCTTCAGTCCATCTAGCAAATTTAAAACGAAATGGTGTACTCACTTCCTGCACCCAGCTCTCCTCCCCGCATGCCGAGTGTTGTGCAACCATACGCTGACTGTTCCTTGCTGCGCAGTGGGCTTGATGCCATCCAACAACTAAATACCGTTCCCACCAGATAAGCCGTATATGCCCTAGGACGCACCAAATTGTTGGATAGACCTTCCCATGTAAACACAGGATGTTGTAGTTCCTGCAGGGCTTTGGAAGAGCAAAGTGACGGGGCGGGAGGAAGTGGTGGCACGATGCCGAACAGCAATTGTAGTCTTTGCAAAACGATCTAGCGGCGTGGCGCCAACAACACTGAGGAACCAACATTTCCGAGCAGCTGTCTCAGTGCTTGTACCACTCCATTTAGGCGGACTGAAGCAGAGACAGTTCCGATCTCGCCAAGCACTTGTTGCACCATTGCTGTACCGAAAGCATGCTAGCCACACTTAGCGGACAATTCGCAATGCCGCCACATGAACCCTTTTTCTATGAAATACTGTCGTTGCATTGATCCAGCAAGTAGCAAACGCCCCACATGCCGTAAGTCCAGTCAGCTACCGAACATTTGAGTAGAAACTCTCACGAGCGATTACATATCCGTCATGATGGACCGCTGGACCAGCTGCTTTAGTGACGTGCCACACAGCAGCAACGGCTCTCGTAACGATTTCAACGATAGGCAAACCTCTCCCGAACTGCAGCTCTATATATGTGGCGCCCCTCTGCGTTTACACGATTCCACCCAAGTAAAGGACCCCATATTTCACATTCACGCCCTCGCAGCATACTGTACTAACCAAAATTATGCACACAGCAATGAGAATCCACCTTCGCGCACCGGCGGATGCGTACTGCTCCCAAACGGCAGCCAAACGGAGACTGCTCCTTCTAACAAAGAAATTGCACACTTTTCTTCCTAAACCCGCAGCGCTAGTAGCTTGCATACCCATCGTAATGCTTTTACCTGGCCAAGCTGACAGCGGAATTCCGGAGACATAGAAGATTTGGGTTGTCTTGCCAGGCTCCGGCAACTGGGTACTGTCAGTGGCATGCTCAACGACTGCAACGGCAGAGAAACACAATGACACATACATACAGATTGTCACCATGCCCGTTTACTAACGAAAAGTCATACAATGATCTTAGCGCACTGTCTACACCAGGATTTCACCAAACCGACTTCCACACCAGTACATGCGCATCTCCTGGTTAAGCCTCGCATGTGTTGCGTCGCGCCAAAACAGACCAGCGTCTGTGAGAAGCAGCAAGAACTTTTATAAGCCAAGTCAAAGTGCCATGTCGTCAACGCACTTGCCGCAACATACGATTGTCGACACTATGCTACGCCTGCAAGGTGCTTGCTCACCTCAGTTTAATACCTAAAACAGCCCTGATGGCGTTTGCCATGTTTCATAGAGCTTCAAACGCCCCTTACAGTGGACGCCAGCACAGGATTGCAAATCCAGTATTCCGTGGAAGCACGAAAATACTGTAATAGTCGTACTCGCTTAAAAACAAACAGTGACAGACCCTGCCAACAACAGGATGTACTGCCCAATCGTCATTCCAGCTGCGAGGAACCAAGAAGCTCAATAACAAGGCTTGCAAGCTGCTTTGAAGTTGAAGCCGTTGATAGAAAAATTTGTCGCATTCGTTCGTGCCTGTGGGGTTGCTTCAAACTAGTTGGCTATGCGCACTTTCTAGCTCATGCCTCCAGCGAAGCCGCATCCCTTGCCTGTCGGCCAGGGAACACGGTGCTGTCGTGTTGTCCTGTCTCCGGTCGTATGCAGAGCAGGCACTGTCAGTTTCTACCGACCGAGAAACATCCACTAGTCCACATACGGAGCCCCACCGTCGCTTCTTTGAATACCGGCGCTGTCACAGTTTTGTACAGCACAGCCACTGCCTGTTCTCACCAGAAACCGGTGCTGGAGCACAAAAGGCTGGACAATAGCATATAGCTCGAAAAAAATCGGAACACTGCTTTGATGCAGTGAGGTAAGCGGTACACAAGCAGTGTGATGCGGGGCCCGACCGCAACTGCTGTATCGTGAAGCCACGAAGGCCTATAGGGTCCGGCCACGAGTTCACGGAACATATGTCCCGTACCACAGCCGGTGTGCCTTCGTAAGCCGGCCAAAGTGGACCATATTGATTTACGGTTTCTGCGCACTTTCTGAAGCATGCACTTGTCAAGGCACTACTCCAAGGCATACTCATGCACATACGCCCTCGAAATCGCCTTGCCTGGGTTTTGCCGCCCCAAGGACATCCCTCCCTCCAGTTTAGGAGAACTCATTGTAACGCCTCAACGGGGAGTAGCAGCCTACTCTACATCAGCATGGAGAACCGCAAATATGTAGTTGTCGTACTCCCTTTGAACAGTTAAGCGGTGAGGGTGAAAGGAGGGAATAGGATGGTCACAGTTGTAGTTGGAAGCAACTAAATAAGTTTTAATTTAAACACTTTCGGCACGATGCGGAGACGGTTGCGGTGCTACGGGACTCCGTGGCCTGCATCGGCTCATACACAAATGGGCCAAAGCAGCGAATTATCGCAACACCCTCTATCCACGCACTTCCTGCAAAGTATCTTTATCAACCCTTTGCCACCGTTGCCTTATTGCAGATACCTTGCAGTCGTACTGCACCGCCTGGCGTGTGGTTGTCGCCCCACAGCTACCACCTACCGCACCAAACAGTAGATACCCCCCACACCACAGTGCCAGATGCGCGTCCTTGTAACAAGCTGCAAGGCTTACCGATAGTGCCTTGGACAAGCACATGACGAGACAGATGGACAGATCTTGGTAAGAAACGATGCCATTTTCCGCTTTCAAGCCAACTACAGAAGCCAGAAACGTGTTTATAGACGCTACTGCTGGTCAGTTAACTTCACTGTGAACCGTCATTTTGGCAGCCCGCCCCGACCACTGAATGGATAAACTATGTCATGCATCCACTGGCAATCAACAAAAAACATTTGCTATTTACGCACTTCCTGCATCACGCCATTATTATAATTATGCTCAAACTACTGCCTACAGACATTGACGACACCAGGACTGCCACACGGAGCTCTGGTTTGCCACAAAGTCCGTGGCTGCTCCTATGAACTAACAAGTATCTTCTTCGCAGTACCAATACATCATGCAAGGCTGCCGTATTCGGAATGCCTGTGATAACGCCTGCAAAATTCCCACGTGGAAGGGCACAGAATATATGATGTGGTCGTGAGAAACCAGGGCAAGTTCGTCTACAATTTTGGGATTCCCGGCTGCTGAGCAGCTCTTCGTCACAAAAGTACACCATTTCGTTTTTGAGGATAAAACGTGGATAGTCAAAAGCAGCCATATTCTTACTATCTGTTTTACATGCCTTTCGAAATTTCGATCAGGTTGTTACATACAGAAGCTTGGCGTCTCTTATATTTCGGGGCCAAGCGACTACGCCCTGTTTAAGTCAAGCAACACGGCAAACAGTAAAGTGCAAGGAGTGCCTACTAAAACATGAAAAACAAAAATTTATCTAGTCCATGTAATGGACTTGAATATCGCAACGTCGATGCACACATAATTGGGCGTGACGCCCAATAGCAAATGTAGCCGCAAAGATTCTGTGGAGCAGGACCCCCAACTCGACAAGAAAGTGTTGCTGGTTATTATCTTCCCTCTTTGGACAAGCAGTAAGAAGGCCAATACTCCACGCGCATATGTGGCGTTATTGCTTTTTCTAAATTGCTTATATCTATATGGTGGACTTCCAACGCACTTGCTGCATCACACCTTTATCAAGACTGCGGTATCCCTCCTGCACAAACAACTTCAGCCATCGCCACATCAATTGCTCTGCGCA
The DNA here is from genome assembly GCA_904066245.1 of Eimeria sp. OTU-Y. Classification (NCBI taxonomy): domain Eukaryota; phylum Apicomplexa; class Conoidasida; order Eucoccidiorida; family Eimeriidae; genus Eimeria; species Eimeria sp. OTU-Y. The sequence continues at coordinate 13,524 of CAJFCZ010000333.1, forward strand.
AGACACTTGATTGTTGCCGCCATCGAGCAGGAACTGTTTTTACCCCTCAGGCCAGACTGCCATTGATCCATGCGACTGAACATAAAACATATGGCATTTACAGTATTTTGGGACAGTGCGGTGATTACACACAGTGAAAACATGAAGTAGGCAAAAACAGTTATTGCGACAGCAGCCAAACAGGCGAGTCGGAGACAGCTGGCTCTTTGTTGCATGTGGATATGCGTGCGTTACTCCAGGGGCACCAGCAATAATCAGTGTCTGCCAGTTGCGCACTACCTGCGTCAGGCCTATTCGTCACTATGCTCAACGTTCTGCACACGTTGCCCCAGATAACGCCTCACCTTCTCCTTTGGGTCCTCAATTGTTTCCTACTGCCTTCAGGTGGCAGAGACTTCCTACACGGCAAGCTTGAGTGTCACCTAGTCGTTCGTGTAGAAACCGGGGACACCCTGCACAATGCAACGGCCCTTGGAAGAGCACATCAACGAAGCCCACAAGACGAAGTGACATCGCACGAAAGTGATACTTCTGTTTGCCAGGAAGCATTAGCATTAAGGGATATTTGCAGCCTGATTGGCAGCAGCATAACCTGCAGATTTGCTGGACCTGCCGCTTAAGTCCACTAAGACGCGCGCCTCTGGGTTTGCAGGCTTAACCCAGGAACGGTGCGTAAATAGCAATCCACACGTACTTTCTGCACAATGGATATCTGAAGAGCCTGCTGGGCTACCGACACACCAACTGCCACCGGCTAGCCTCCTTAACGCTTTCTTACACAAACATCAGTGCTAGTATCGCCTACCTCGAAGGCAATAGCCCTCCTAAGGTACTGAGTAACAGTGGCGACCCAAAACAGTCCAGCAGCAGGTCTCATGAGCGACATGACGTACTTCCCTGTGATGCTTGTGACCCCGTGAGTGCAAACTCCACATGACCCAAGGAAAGGACACCTCTATCCCGATATGTACGCACCAACTAGATCGCGGTATATTCATACTGGTGACCGTGGATCACCAGTTTCCAGCTTCCCCAAACCTATTAGCCGTGCGTCGGGGCTACGGTATACTCTAATATAGAGAAAAGAAACACATTCACAGCGGTTGAAGCATTTAATGGCAAGGTGCGTGGATGCGCGTAAAACCTGTACGGAAAGGAGTGTTTTGCAGTGGTGGGTAGCGGCGTAGTCATTCAGCTACAATAAGCCAATCCTGGCGGGCAGGGCTGCCAACACACTCAGCAATAGCGGATGCTGTCTCATTCCTCTGCCGAACCTCTGAGATTGCACGCTTCCGCACCTTCTGCATAGTCGCTCAACCACCGCAATGCTCGCAGCAGTGAGACCAGTGATATCACACTTTTGCTCGCTAACTTGCCGCGCTGCTTCACAGCTCACCGAATCCATATAACCACTCATCAATAACCATGTCAAAACATGTGCTTTAGGCATGTGCTTTCCCCACCACCTTAAGTAAGGGGAGTCGCAACAACATACAAACAAGCTAAGCGACAACACATGCATAATTCAAAACGTAATGGCAGCAAACTAAAGGAGATGATCGATACCAGCGCATATTTACAAACTGAGGGTGCTCAGCAGCTCTGCTAAAGTTGTTTCAAAATTGTCTCCATTCAGCACACCTAAAGAATATTAGGCTAATATTCTTTAGGTGTGCTGAATGGAGACAATTTTGAAACAACTTTAGCGTTCTACTACTCACCTCCTGCACCAAGCAGTCCTCCCATCATGTTCTATGCTACGCAACTGAATTGTGATGGGCCCTTGCTGTGCATTGGATTTTAAGCCATCCAACAGCTGCTTGCCGTCTCTACCATATAGCACATATCTGTTTTAGGGTGTATCAAACTACTGAGTGGACATTCCCATGTCCAAAAAAGACGGGATGACGCAACATGGAACACCGAACGCAACGTATACAACAGCACAGAGCCAACAATATTACAACACTGAGACTAACGAAATACACACAGAGGCTAACGAACAGTCATACCTACGTTTCCTGTATTCTACGGCAATTAAGGATATGATG
>CAJFCZ010000334.1:0-15567 GCA_904066245.1 Eimeria sp. OTU-Y
CAATTTAGCAGAGGATCTCGCTACAGCATCAGTTGCTGCTGCGGCCGGCGGTGGAGAGGAAGCAGAAGCAACTGCAGCAGCTGGGGTGCTCTACGAAGCTGTCAGTTCAACAGCTTCTTCACTGCGAACCTATGCTCAATTAGCCTCTGCCATCTTGGCCGTTGCGTTTCTTCGGTTGCTACGTCTTGGACGCAAACGCAAGCGCGTAACCCTCATGTTCTTCGCGCTTGCTTCTGCAGCGGAGGAGATGGTGCAGGTTCTGATAGGAACGACATTGGTGTTCATCGGCTTCTGTTATTTATGCTTTCTTTCCTTTGGACGCCAGTTGGAAAGCTACTCAACTCTAAAGAGTTCATTCATTTCCACGATCATGCTGACGACAGGCTTCTTTCCCCTATCGCAACTCTTCCAGGCGGATGCCATGATGGCTGGCGCTTTTATTTTCCCTTATCTCTTTTTTATGGGCATCATTTGTTTCAGCTTCTTCTTATGCGTGCTCCTTCGATCGCTGGCGTTCCGCTCAGCCGAAATCAAAGCAATGGAGAGACTAGGGAAGATTGAGGACCGTTCGGCTCTAGAATCTGTACAGCTCTTTTTTGCGGAGCTTATGTGCAAATTCTGTTCCAAAAAAACACGGCTACAACAGCGAGAAAGACGGCAGGAAATTGAAAGCGTAAAACAACAAGAGGACACAATAACAAACTTTGGAAAGTTGACAGCAGCTGAGGAACAAAATAAGGTAGAAGAGCTGCGGAAGTTAGAGGAAGCCGAGAGGAGGCGGCGGGAGAAGCCGCTGAAAGTTGTGGAAATGCCTCCCGATGTGGTCACCAGTGCCCTATCTGACGAACAGTATGCAACGTTGCCAGACGAAGTTCGTTCATATGCGGTTCAAGAAGTAGCTCTTTTTGTCGACAGATTCCGCATGATGGCAACGAAGTTGAGCCTCGGAAGCGGCAACATGGTGTCCCTTCTACAACAGCTGGAGAATGAGACTTACGCAGAACTCTCTAGGCTTTCCCGCGAAGTGGCCCAGCAAGAGGGCCATCTGCGACACGAATTGTCAGTTTACACATCTCAGGTGGTCAATGGGCAACAGCGGCTGACGGCTTATATAAAATTCATTGAAAAGGCACTGCAGGATAGGGAAGAGGAACTCCAGTTACAAAAGCGGGAGCTGGAAATTCTCGAGTCTCGAATGGAGGGTGCCCCATAAGAACGCCAAAGGGGTGAAAGGCATCCTCGACAACTTTTAATAGATGCTACCTCACAGGAAGGGGCAGAGAGCGTAGAACGGCTTTTGACTGCAAGCCTTGATCATGAAAGCTTATTTAACTACCTGGACGTGGGTGTTGCAGGAAATCCCGTCTTTCAACTGACACTATGCTTGCATAGACGCTTGTTGCATGCACATTAAAAAGACGTTGGTTAGGGCGCGTGCAGTAGGTTCGATTGCTTGCATTTCTTCTCGATGCACACTAAAACTCAGCTATTCGGAGCTGTATAGAGAACAGCTTTGGAAAAGCGTACCAACAGAAAGGCTTGCTAATACGCTAATTGAGGAGTTGCTCGTACACGTTCACTGGCTTCTATAACCCAAACCTAAGTTCTGCCCTTTTTCTGCCGAAGGGTTTGATTTCCCCAAGGCCAGCTGTACAGACTTTCGAATTATTCACTACAAAAGTGAAAACTGGCTAGAGGAACCTACAGTCGGTGATAAGTTCTCAACTGACTGTATGAAGCGCGGCATTCATTGCACGGGCATGGCATTGCACCCCAAACCGCCCGAAGTTTCCGAAAACCCAACCAATTCAGTGCAGAGACATGGGGTCAACTATGTGAGTCCACAAGTGGTCTCTAAACACATTTTTGCACTAAGTCTCGATAGGCACTGTAATCAAAGGAATGTTACATTCTCCTTATGTATCTGTGGACGCTTACTCAGTACCTTCTCAAGTGGCAGCTCGCACTTACGTCGGTCTGCAAGCGTTAACAAAACACATACCAGCCTAAAGAACACCTCAACAGTGTCAGATTGGTAATCGTGCTAGGTCGAAACTGGCCAGCCTGCAAGGAATTTCAGGTCCCTAGAACTTGTATGTAATATATTTGAGCAGGAGTGCACTCAGTCGTCACCAGCTTAGCGGTCTACTTGCCTCCCCAAAAACTGCTCAAATGAGCATTAGTCTTCCGGTCCTGTGCCAGAGATAAGGCACTCCTGAGTGCTGTCCTTGTGAAAGCCCTATTCGGGGGTATAATATGCTGAATGAGGACTCATACGGCCTGTCTTTTCTAGCCTGCGGGAGCGGCATTTGCATATATGTACGGAACGAACAAAATATCCCGCGTCTTGCGTCCGTAAGAAGCAATTGATACCGCACACGAAGGTTGAACTGTTATACTCGAGCACTCCCGTCAAAGCTGGCCGCTTGATTGATGGCCACTCAGTACGACCGCCCAAAGAGAGGTGTATTGGGCGCAAAAAGTATGTAGTGTGTACAGACTGATTTGTTCCGCTCTTTTTTACTGGATTGGCACTAAAGACGTCACCGCTCCCAACTGCACATCAGCAGTGTTTCATCAGCACAGGCTCCTGTTTACCAACGAAGCCAGCCGCCAGACGTTCCCCCCCACTAGGGCTTCCGAACAAATAATTATTTAAAAACAACGCTGAAATATGCATTTTGAAGTATGCGTGAACCTCGTTTTGCTCCCCTTAAGTGTAAGCGTCCACAGCGCGCGGGAACGGAGACGCGACGCCGGCTGTGGCCGCCCGCACACGAAGTCGTAAGAAAGCGTTCTCCAGTTTCTATTCCACCATAGACTAAACCCCCTAAGGAGCTTAGAAAGAAGCTGTGGTGTGTGCTTGTGGACTGATATCGAGTCCACTACGGGGTATGCTAGGAGCACGTGGAGGGTCACTTGCCCTGAAGCGATCCCTCAGACAGTGTAAACGGGAATCTAAAGTACGGTGGCCTGCTGGTTGTCCACTACGAATGCCATTTAACCCGATCCAGAAGAAGAAGGGAGACCTAACATTTCTCGAAAACCAATTAAGTCCTGCGTGTGGGTCCAGGCGACAGTTCCTTGCTCGTGGCCGAAAGTCGGTGTGGGTGCTAACCAGGCACCCGCTACTTGAGGTACAAGTAACGTATGGACAGAAGTGCCTTCCTCAGGAGGAGCAGGGAGGATGTCGTCAGTCAAAGTGGCGGTTCGTGTGCGGCCCTTCAACGACCGCGAGAAGAACATGAATGCACAGCTCTGCATTAGTATGGAGGGGAAGGCCACAACCATTGACAACATCGAAGAGCCCAAGGGTGGCAAGAAGACATTTTCTTTCGACTACTCTTACTGGTCGCACGATGGCTTCGAAAACGACGAAACAGGCTACTCTCGTCCCGTTAGCTCAAAATATGCAGATCAACAACGTTTGTACAATGAAATTGGGAAGGATGTGCTGAACAATGCGTACGAAGGCTACAACGCATGTCTGTTTGCCTATGGCCAGACTGGGGCTGGGAAAAGCTACTCGATGGTTGGATACGGAGCGAATAAAGGCATCATTGTTCGCGCATGCGAAGAGATCTTCGCCCGTATTGATGCAAACACGGATCCTAATCTACTAGCCGAGGTGCAAATTAGCATGCTTGAGATTTATAACGAACAAGTACAAGACCTTTTGATGCCAATAGAGAAAAGGCCCAAAGGAGGCCTCAAAATCAGGCACACCCCACAGCTCGGAACGTTTGTGCAAGATCTCACAAAATGCCCGGTTGATTCATATGCTGCTATCCAGGCAAAACTTGATGAAGGTGAGAACTACGTTTGCTTGGTATCAGCCAGGTGGATGATATATGAAAAGCTTGTCATTGCTTCTAATTCCATTGGAACAATGGCAAGTGCGCAGCTATGGTATATCAGTGAGGTGACAGCATTCTTGTGGCATTTTTTGTCGATATGCGACGGAACAGCAGAAACTACACTAAGCCTTGTTTCCTATAGAGGTATCCATCTGTATAGACGCGCAGACATTTACACAGGTGGTTGTCGCTACAAGAAGGACACATCAAACGTATGTGACCGTATACAATAACTAGTGCCTCCCTCAGGAGCAGCTGGCTAGAGCTTCTGGCTGCCATTGCAGGGACAGCAAATCGGACGGTAGGAGCGACACTGATGAATGCGACATCATCACGAGCACACACTGTGCTGCAAATAAACTTTCGGCAAGTTACTATCGATGGTCCGTCAGCACTAGCTGGGCAGATGTCTCCCGGGAAGCGAGTCAGGCTAGGCAGTACATTGCATCATTGGAGGGAAAGAGCCGCACAGGCGGCCAGCGGGAAGGTCTAAAGGGTGCACAGACGAACAGAGCTGAAACAATTTTCGGGCCATATACGACACAGTAGCTTTCCTACATCGGAGCTTACCAGTGCAACGGTAGATGCAGGAATGGACGAACCACGATTTGTAGCATATTTGCCACCGATGAAGGTTCTTCTCAGTTCCTGTGACACTGTATACTATCGTGGAACTGCAAATTTACTCTCCATACTATTTTGGACTGTGCAGCCGGGAGCGGCGAACCGGTTTCACAGAAATCTTCCGAGATAAGCTTGGTGGACCTTGCGGGGAGTGAAAGAGCTGGATCTACGGGCGCAACAGGCGACCGTTTAAAAGAAGGATGTGCCATTAATCAAAGCCTGAGTGCTCTAGGAAATGTCATCTCGGCTCTTGCCGACAAAGCAGCTGGCAAGCTCAAGCCAGGGCAGGTGAGAGGCACACTTAGTCGTTGAAGCTATGAGCAAAATACTGCACTACATCTCACGAAGCGTACTCGTGAAAACTACAAAGTGCTTCCAATAATAGAAATTGTTTCACCTATGAGCAAAGCTGGTTTAAGGGGCTTGTTTGTCTGTATTTGACTGGATTTTTCCTCAGTGGCTAGCCCTAGCATTCCCGCGTTCGCTTCTACTGGGTCGGTAGTTGTGGTTTTATTAAAAAATTGGGCATTTCCCCACCAGAATCAACAATATACCAGTGTCCCCGGCTCTTTATCTCGATGCATATGCCTCTGAAACCCTACTACTACTACTGACACAGTGCACTTTAGGACATCATGGGTTATCCTGGCGCTGAAAGCTACTGGTCTTACTAGCAAAAATGCTTGAGATCATCTGTGTTTTACAACCCTCTAAGCTGGCCGAAACCAAGAGGACTTCTCCCCTTCTTGACCATGCATAATACGTTTTATATGCCATGATCCCCGATGCGTTCGTGCTCGGTGCAGGTGGTGCCGTATAGGGACTCTGCTCTCACACGCATCTTGCAGACAGCCCTTGGGGGCAACAGCAAAACGTGTATGATAGCAGCCCTCTCCCCCGCCACAGTAAATTATGAAGAAACCCTCAGCACCCTCCGTTACGCAGGTAAGCAGCCGCTGCGCAGGAGGTAACTTGCTCGGGGGCAAGGTGGCGGCGGACAGGTCCAGCTACTCGATTGACGTACTTTCCTTAGCGTTTTCCCAACATGCAGAGCGTACAACTCATCTTGCTGCAACATTATGCGACCTCAGATCGAGTTAAGCAAATAAAAAACGAAGCTACGGTCAATGAAAACCCCCTCGAAAAGCTCATTCGGGAGCTTCGAGAAGAAAACGAAAGGTTGAAGACAGTGTGTCCATTCCTCCACATTCCGCAGAGAAGCCCAAAGCTTTGCAGCCTTGCGAAAGATATCGCCTGGTGTTAGACCTACTCTCTAGTATGGGCTCTTTCATCTATGCACCTTTGGAGTTGCACGATAACCTCCTATTGATATCCTTATTACTCCCCAAGGTTTTTGCGTGATTCAACTCAATCCTCGCAGCATCAGAGCAGTGAAAAAGTACGCTTCCCATCATTATGGTTGCCCGCGATGGCAAAGTGAGTTTTGGGTCACATATGAAATGCGACTGGCTGTAGGCGATGGGCGGTTGCTTGCCAGATTCCGCCCCTGGCGCAGCGGTTGACCCTAAGATGGTGGAGGAAATCCGAAGGCAGTACGAAGAGGAACTTGAGGCAAACAGAAGGGCCTTGCAAGAAATGACAATGTCATGGCAAGATAAACTCGAAGCTGCAAGAAAAAGGAGACCTACGGTAGAAGTAAGGGGTACAGAACAGCTAACGACACCTTATCTGAGTAACCTCAATGAAGATCCGCTCCTATCGGGGAAGATCGTTTTCGCATTGAAGGAAGGCAGCAGCACTATTGGGAAGCCAGGGGGGAATACTGAGCCTAACTTTCGCATTGGTGGCCTTGGAGTATCTCCCCTTCACGCCGTCATTGATGTAAGGCAAATCCAAAAGGAAGGAGACAACGGCGATGAAGCAGTTTATGAGGTGGTGCTAACAGCACACGGGAAGACGGCTATCAACGGGGTTATCCTTAGAAAGGAAGAGTCAAAACTTTTGGAGCACAAGGACAGGGTAATATTTGGGCACAACAATATGTACGTCTTTGTTGACCCAACAGATATGGACAAGACGCTGCCATCGTGGGAAGAGGGAATGAGGGAGGTGACGAAAGATGTTATTGATGAATGCGCGACTCAACCAACTCCTCAGGCCAAGCTCTCTGAACTCAAATATCAGGAAAAGTGGGAATCGTTGCAAGCGGATATGAGGCGTTTCGAGTCTGAAAAGAAGGAACTACTTAGGAAGGTCAAGGACAAAGAAGCTCTTGTGCTTGCCAGTGAAGAAGACCAAGCAGAAGCAGAGAGAAAACTGAAAGTGATTGCAGCTGAAAAACAAGCCATGCTACAGGAATTAAACAGAAAGGAAGATGAGTTAAGGGCAAGGCGCCTGTTGTTGGAAAGGGAACAGAGTGAGGAGGCAAAGCGGCAAGATGCTGAGAGGGCGGCTCAAGTTTTCCTACAAGAGGTCATCGGCAAGACAGCGCTGCTTGTGGAAGAGGCAAATGGATATGCCCAAGAGCTTGGCGTGGGCGTGTACTTTTCGCTCAAGTTAAACACCAAGTTAAGAAGCGTTGGCGGTCTAAGAAGCACCCTGATAGGAACGTCCTTGCAGCAAACAGAGATCGTAATCCGAGTACAAAGAGTAGATTCAGATGTTGTGCAGCTATGGAACTTGGACTTATTCGAAAAAAAGGTTTTTGAAATGAGGGACTTGTACACGCATTGGGCGGCAGGACCCAGGACAGCATCATATCTGAAGGAGGGCCTAACAGATCCTTTCGCCTTGGATATGGACAGCTACCAGGTGGGGCCGGCAGAGAGGCGCATACGTGTAGATAAGGATGCCTAACATATGTATGCACCGTACCAGCATACCTCTGCCATCTGTGGACGACGCCTCTACTACCTCCCAATTTTCGAAATGATACAGGGTTGGAGTTCCACCCTGAAGCAATTGTTGCTACGTGCTCCTCAGGTCATTGGAGAAAGCTACCTCTACCTTGATACAATTCGTTGCCTGTTGCCTGTTGATTCTGAAGTGTTCCCAATCATTGATGCCAATGGAAAAGGGTGCGGCAAGCTTACCCTCTCCATTGGCATTGAGGTTGCTTCAAAGTCCGACAGAGCCGATAGGTACGAAGGCATTTAAGCTGCGCAGAATAAATAGAACGAGGTAAAATATCAGGTGGCAGCCACCTCCCTTATACACGCATGTCTTTTGTAGGATTCTATCACATCATGGGAATAGATATTGCCTTGTGCCACTGTTTTTGAACCACCAGCCAGGAGCGCACTGAGGAAGAAGTAAACATAGATGCCCTTCAATCAGTGGTGGACATCAAAGGCCGGGAGATGACCCTTACAATTACTGTTCACTCGGCAAAGGATTTGCCGGAAAAGCTTTGCAAACATCCCCAGGCAAGTGAACAGACGCGCTTAGAGTGATTAGTCCTGAAATGAGTAACTCGATGCTTCAGAAAAATTGAGCCCTAAAACATTTGAGCAGCATATGGCCTCTTACGATGCAGGTTGTTTACCGATGGCTGGATGGGGAGACAGATGTTTCCATGATTTCCCTTGAACAAGCTTCCCGCAATCCTGTTTTTAACAATTCAAGGGTTTGTCAGCCTACATTGGCTCCAGCAGGCCACCGCGGCAAGTAGATGCATTGACTATGTCTGCCAGCTATTTGTTGTTATGCTTCCTTCGTTGTTTACGCGAAAGGCAGTATACAGAAAAATAGCATATAAGATTCAGCAGCTTCGAGCTATTTTATGTTCAGAGCTTCACTATTGTAGTTGACGATTCCACAGCTGAAAGCCTTAGTGGTGCCTTGGTATTTGAAGTAAGTGGCAAAATGGTTGAGAAGAAGGCCAAGACGAAGCTGAAGAAGGGCCACGTTGCGAAGACGGCCAGCAGTGCCACGTTAAAGAAGGAGCTACAAGAGAGCACCAGGGCACTGCAACTTTTAGAACAAGCTCTACACGACGAGGGCAAGTCGATTCAAGACCTTGTTAGCGGCTTATGAGGTGAAAGTAAGACAGTACCACGGCCTTTCAGCTTTTGGAACAAGCTCTATATGATGGGTGAAGTCGATTCAAGCCATTCTTATCCGCTTCTCAGGTGAAAACATATGGCACATGCGGAGATGATGGCTGTCATTGAACTGGCAAAGTTTAGGTTGATGTGCTTTCTGCTTTTCTGAACAGGGCACAACCGAGAATTGTTAAAGTAGCTGGACCAGTGTTACAGGTGTAGCGCATGCGATGGCTCGGCAGCAACAGCAGCACCACAAGCGAGAGCCGGCTATGCCGCGCGTCCGACAACGCTTCTGCGGGGATGCCTTTACCCTTTTAATAAAACGAGTGCACTGAGGAACGCAACAGATCCTACGGTCCGGGGGTTGCATTCCCCATTTGTTCTGTGCATATAAAGCATGGTGCCACAGAAGTGATGCGGCCTATGCAGCCTTGGCTCCGAACTTGGTCAAGCATTGGCTCTACGGAAGCGCTGATGCATTGTGGCAAGCATTTTAACATGCAGCTGCCAACACTTTTGACGAATAGCTCTGAAAAGTTCCATCGAATAGGGCGATAAAGAACCAAATTGAATGCATATCGCCGAATTAATACTTGCGCTATACGGGGACTCGATAGAGCTGGACGAGGAGATAGTTGAGATATCGATCAAGGCAGTAAACGGAAGAGAAGTGAAAACTAAAGCACATGCGTGGAATGCTTGAGCTGGTTGTAGTTGAAGGGTAGGCAGCAACTGGGGAAAGACGTAAACACTGAATTGGAGAGCTTACGCGTAAGCAAAGCCTATCCGAGCTCTAGCGCTACAGACTACAACAAAGACTGTATATGCTATACCGAAGCAAGATTCTCTCAAAGCTGTGTTACTTCAATACATGGTTTATCTCAGTTGAATCCTGTAGCATATTGGAAACCGAACTTGACCGAGCAGCGCCTCAAACGTATTGAATGAAATGAGCCTAGCATCCAGTTACGCTGCTACAACCCTTCATACCTGTAGACAGATGCTGATGCACGCAGACATGCCGAATTAGAAGACTAGAGCAGATGTGAAGCAGAAATATGAACTACGAAGCGTTTACGAAGCCTTGATCAAGGTGTTTCTGAATTGCCTATGGCAGTCGACCAAGTCTCGTTCCCCAGTATGCTCCAAGGAATAGGCGAATTTCGGTGCCCATAGCAACCGGTGAATGCCTAGTGTATAGAGAATCCTCCCCTGTGGAATGCGTCAAACTAGCAGAAGATGACCCGTTTATAACCTTCAACTATCATCCGCCTAAGACTTGCAGTAGGTTTATGGCGTGCTGCGAACATGAAGGCAACCGGAAAATTGCAGGCTGCAGTGCCCCAGATATGCTTAAAACCTGTGCTTTGTAAACTGCTCCTGGCTTCAGTGAACACTTCTTTCTCAATATAACATCTCGGCACCCGCTGACTGCAGATGCACGGCGGGTGACCGGTGTTCTCCGTCGGCAGCTTCCCGAAAATTGCTACCATTCCGATTCCCTACTACATAACTGTCCCAATTAAAAACCTTTGACTTTTTATTGTGGGCGTTGCCTTGTTATCCCTTGTCTATAGACACATCAGAGATCACTAAGTCTTGCTGAGGCCCTCCGCCGGCCACGTAACCACGGAGACTGCCGAACGATCCACCACTGTCCCCTGGCAGACCAGCAGAGGTTGGATAGTGAGGCGTAGAAATGGTGAAACAAATAAGCAATCATTTCGTTGTTTCCACTCCTCATTTTACAATGCGCGCTTATTTTATCTCACCCCAATATTCGCCGGAGTCTGCTGCTGTATGACGTAGAGACTCCATTCAATGAATGGCACAGCAATGCGGGAGCTTCCAACCAGACACGCAGGATGCCCTCTACTCGGTAAAAGAGAATCCCTTAGAAGGAGGAAAGGCAGGCGCTTTAGCCGCTGCACTGTTAAGGGAGCACAAACACTGTAGTGGGCCTCCAATGTCACCAAAGCCGATGGCATCGCTGACTAAGGAGGAAGACAGGGCGAAGCGGAGGTCTCTAGAAAAACGACTACTATTGGGCGAACCAAACGCTACTAGCGTCGGAGATGTACTTAGGGGGCAAACGCCTCTTATGAGGAGGGAGATGTTCAGAAGGCGGCTCTTCCCCATTCGATTTGAGGAATCGGCCAAAAACGTCGAAGAAGTACAACAACTGCTAAAGCAGAGAGAGCCCGTTTGCCAGTTTGTCATTTCGGTGTTTTATCTTGCAGCACTCTTGCTTTTCCTCTCGTATGCTACTGAGATTACGAAAATATATGAAGCGGCAGATGGCATTGCTTCCCCGCTAAAGTCTGCCTTGGCACCTGCACTCCCGAATTTCAATTCGATAAGCTATCAAATTGCAAAAGCTGAACAGACGGCCCTAGCTCCAGCAGAAGTAGCTGCGACACCAGACTCCGGCCGCCCAGTGGATATCACCGTGTTAAAGAGTAAAGCTGACGTGGCGTCTTGGCTCATGTATGGCTTTATTCCCCTCCTTTATGGACCTTCATCACAGACAAGCAACCTCGGCTCTGCAAGAATTGTCGGCAACTGCTTCAGACTCACCTTTCGACAAGTGTGTGGAGCTGTAGCTGAGTCATGGGAGTCGACTGTCAAAAACAAGCTATCTCTGGTGTTGCTCTCCCCTTTAAACTCATAAAGTGTTCACTCTCAACATTTGGGGCGCGGCAAAAATCTAGCATTCGCTTCCGAGCATCGGCTTTGTACTGCAGCTCACCGTGGCTGTTATCGGTGTTTCTGTCTGCACCATTATCTGCATAGGTTGAGCTGGAAGATGCTGATGGGTTCCAGCTGGGGTATGAAGGGATGTGGCCTATGGCGGCGACTGGTGCCGCCTCCACAATTACAGCAACAAAACTGAGGTCTGATAACCCCCTCACCAGTCCCCCAGGTTCCAGGTTCACGTATTCTTACCCGTTCGCTCCCACTGGAGAAGAAAAGGCCTTTCATCAAAAGGGGGGGCACTACCAAGTCATTTGCGAAGGTGAGCCGCGCTGTTTGACCAGGAGGGAGCACCTCGAAAGAGAGAGCATAAGCAACGTTTTCTCTACATGCATATTTTGTGATGTGTGGGTCAAATGGAGCGAAACGCTGCATTATGGTTTACTGCAGCTTCAATGCAAGCAGCTCAAAATGCACTACAGCAAAACCAGGCGGCGTCTCGCTACCCTCCGTGGTTTGTCCCGTTGCCAGTTATTGCCGATCGTCGGACGATTTCCACTGTAGTTGACTTCTTCGCCAGCAATCCCGTCACAGAGACGTTCTCGCACTGCGCTGTCCTATTTTCCTTCACAAGCTCAGGTATGCTTCACACCCATTCCTAGCAGGAATGATGTAGAGGCTTTCGCCAGCCAGCTCTACAACCTATTTTGTTATGTGCAACTGGCATATTCAGGCACTCTTCAGAGACCTCAGGTGCTGGTCTCGTCCCTGATATCCTTCACTGCACAGTCACATGGTCTGGTGCGGTACACGTCACTCGGTTTGACGCTGGCGTTCCTATTTCTGTATTTGCTGTGCGAGTACGCGGAAATGAAAAAGTTGGGTTTTAAGTCTTGGCTTAAAGGAGGTTGGACAATATTCCTCTTATTTCATATTTTGATGCTTCTTAGCTTCCTCGCATCCTTCACCACAATACAAATTATTGCGCTTCTTGCCCCCAAAATTGGGGCAACGGTAGGCGATGACGGATATTACAACGCTTCGGAAGCGCCTAGTGCAACCAACGAAGTAACGTTTTTCCAGCTTATTAGCGACTACGAGAATTTGTTTCGCGCCAATGCTGCAGCGCAACAGGTTTGCACCGTATTTGGTTCCCTTACCGGAATGACAGGGTGCATGTTGATGACTAGGCTGCTTCCTGCCATTGCAGGGATAGGAACGAAGGCCCTACAAATGGCATTCCGCAAAGTTAAGTTCTACATACTCGCATGCAGCGTAGGAATGCTGGCAATAGTCCTCATTTTTGTCTCCTTTGGAAACGTATCATTCGGTGCCTCCGCTGACAGCTTCGCCGGCTACTACGACAGGCATGTTCTTCGATGCTACACTTTTCGCCACATTGCCGCACTCGTAGTCCCGAAATTTGCAGCTCCGTCGCCTCGATAAGAAGAGGAAGTAGGGGCAGATGCCATTTCCTCATCGTCCTTTTGAAAATGTTGCGCCTTCATTTGGTGGCCTGCAGCTTAACAACGTCGGCGGCTTTCCTGCTGGGTGGAATTCTTGGGAACTATGATGTTTACAGCATGGCGTCTGTCGATCCCGTCCTTGCAGGGATCTTCTTTGTGCCTCTTTTCCTGCTCTTCTCCGTCTTCGGATTCACGTTCCTGACCGCAGTGGTGCTGAGAAAGTACGATTTTTGTGCCCAGTCCATAGAGCAGAGCCTTATCAAGTACAAGCTCGACGAACAGGTATCCAGCGCTGCACCGTCCACAAGCTGAAGTTTTGCATTCTGCACAGTGCTGCTCGCTGCCGATTTCCTCCGGAAGGTAATGCATGCAGTATTAAGGTCAAACTCGCACGTGGCTGCACTGCCTTCATTCACTGGGCATTCGCGAGCCGCGGGGAATGCTCAGTTAACGTTGGTGACGAGCCATTTTCGCTTTTTTTTCCAGGGCCTGTTTCGAACACGGTACGAATGGCTAAAATATACACTCGTGAGGATGTGGAGAGGGTTTTGGAAGGCGGTGTGTGGATGTCGGACAAAGGAAAGGCTGGAGATGCTTGTTGCAGACGAGTTTGAAGATGACATGAGGGAAGCAGGGGAGCTCAAAGCTCTGGAAAACAAGAAAAAAGGTCGACGTAACCGTAAGAAAAGTGGAAGCGATTATTACAGGCACGAAAGCAAGGGAGATTCCCATTCCATTTCCGATGAATACGATGATGCCCCTCCTCAATATCCTCCATGGGTTTGGCAAGCAATTGGAATCGAAGACCCGCTTAGCCTATATGCAGCACAGCCTACGGTGGAAAGGGGATTCTATGTGGACCCAGCAAGTATGGGTAAGATACGAGAACGGCACTGGAGCTGCAAGAGCCATTTCGGGTCTGAGGGGGGTAGATTAGAAGACTTACACGAAGGGAAAGAATTGTTTCTCCTCTGCGCTGTCATTAGTATGCGCCATTTTGGCAATGTTCTATTTGGGCAGCGGAATACATGAGAAGCTACGGCTTCTTCAAAGAATTCGGCGTGACGGAGTTCGCAGCAAAGGAAGAAAGCTACTTCACGCCAAACCTTGCGGCAAATACAGTACCGAAAGCACCAGCACCATCTGTTGCCAAGGTATTCATTAGTCAATGAATTGACACCCTGTAGCACATTCAGAACAAATTCCAGTACATGGAAGTCGTGCAGTGGTACAACAGACAAGTGTACCTTACACAGCAATGGATATCCCCAGAGCCTGCACATCTCAAGTATTCTGTGGTCAACCACATGCAGGTCTACCTTTTGGTGAGACATCAAATGCAGAAAGACCATCAAGACGCCTGGAAAAAGCTGTTTGTAGTTGCCTTTGTTGCAATCTTGATCGGAACTGTCAGCCTGCAAGTGAGTGAAAAGCTGCGCTGCTTCCTTCAGCGGACAAATGTGGGTATGCAAGGCCTTTCTTGACATTAGAGTTCTTCGGAGCATGGCTGCTCGTGTCGGTTGTTTCTTTCGGGAGGAAAAGTGCCTTTGAAATTCCCCGAATGCCTGAACATTTTCGCAGCTTTCGGTGGATGCCACAGCAGAAATGAGAGAAATGGCAGGCCGAGCCGTGTCTAGCACGACATTTCCTCTATCTCCTGTCAAGTTTACTTGTGCGGATCCCTCTCTAGGTAATGCATACACAGTGCCACTGCGCCAAGGAAGCGCATACACAGTGCCACTACGCCAAGGAAATCTAGCGATTATCGCCAGTCACATTTGCAACCCTTCAGGGCAGTACTAGCTGCTCAGCTGCTCGCTGCTCAGGTGAAAGTTTCCAGGCTGACAGCGCAGTATTCCAGTATGATGACCTGCATCTCTGAACTGTGCTGTACTCTCTTCCGCTGTGTAGGTGTTACCGATGTGAACGCTTCAATTACCCTCCCCACTCAGCCGTTATTCGGAATAAGCACACCGCGAGACTTGTATAGTTGGCTAGTAGCTGACGAGGGACTAACGACCTTTTTGGTTCCCCCTTCTAATGCGGCTTTGTTCGGCCAGGCTTTGCCGCAGCTAACGACGCCAGACGGTAAGGTAATTGCTCGGCTCATCAGACGGAGCTCTCTTATGATACCAGTTGCTCAGTTAAATTCAGGCTGCTCGCAGTCCTCGTTTGCACGGTATCTTCCGCACAGAAGTACTTAAACTAATACCAGCTGCCCTGTTGGCTCATCTGCAGGTCATGCGTATCAGCAGCTTGTACTCTATAACTGGAATAGCAGTATAACTACGCGTTCTGTTCGCGTTCTCTTAACTCTCCGCCAGGAGGCATCTTTTCCTACTGAGCTAGGGTTTTCCTGTGAATCGCTTCAGTGCGAATACCAGCCGGTGTTCGAAGCTACTGCATTTAAAGAATTCCTAAGGAAGCTTGCGGAGGAGAATGTCATGAGAGATAGTGTCGAGGAGCTGGCAATTCACGTTGTGCTACTGAATCGAAACCAGACCAACATGCTTTTGGAGGCGTGCATAAAGTTCTCTAGGAATAGAGGAGGCAGCGTATCGCCAAACTTTTATGTGGAAGCTTTTAGCGTGAGTCCGTGCGTATCCAAGACGGCCGACAGAGAGATTCGCACGTTCATCTTTCAAGATTTGAGGTGAAACGAGTTGCCCAGCTGGCGTGTCTGCGACTCTTCAGCTGCAGCCGTACTCCATATGGGACCTAACGACAGTTACCGTCATTGCTTTGCAAGTAGCTAGCATCGCGCTCCTTTTGTTTTTTGGCTGCTCATTCTTCGTGGAGCTGCACCGGCTGAGAAAGAGCTTAAAGCAAGAACGCGAAGACTACACATTTGGACTGTGCTTGGGGGTTTTCTTTGTAGACGACCTCTTCAATCTGTTTGATTTCATTGGTTTCGGAGTG
>CAJFCZ010000335.1:4777-15549 GCA_904066245.1 Eimeria sp. OTU-Y
ATTTTAACGGCATTTGCTTGTACTATAGGAAATGACTATGAGGCCTCCGTAATTCAATGTCTAGGGTGAGCATTTTGGGTGGGTACATGTGACTGCGTGAGGATTGAGTACAGCCCCACCTGGTATGCGTTTCGAAGCACCGCAGAGGGTGGTATAGCGAGCACAGAGTGTAAATGTATTGCTTTCTGAGGACAGCCGGTTCTCACTAGCTCGCAGGTCGAGTACTTTGGCTCTTCCTGCGAGGTGCCCTTTGCTCACTGTTATGTAGAGTGACAGCAGGGTTGAGGGGAGTACACTGAGCTGAAACCAGGCAACGGTCAATACACAGGCCGAAAAACGCCATTATGCAAAACACAGAAGGCGCGGAATATATTTCGTACGCCTCTACAATTAGCTAGTGGGTTCGAAGAATTAACAGTTGGTGCCGTATATGCAAGAACGTTTTCGGCAATGTAGACAAGGTGCAGAATTGAGCGACTTGATCCATGCCACGTCGAAGCAAAGGCTTGCTACTCGAGCGCGTCTACTGCCTGGCAGCTCTCCTATGGGAAGGGGTGCAACGGTTCCTTCTTACCTCTGCTTGCTTTTCCGCCGACCCAGCGATGCTACGTTTTCAGAAGTGCTCTAAAATTGCCGGTAAGACTTAATAAGCTTGACCGAAGGGACGGGCGTGTCAATTGATAGGGCATATGTACCAGCATATGCTGAAGCGGAGTGGAGGTTCCACTGGATCCTCGTGGCCTGCATAGAGAGTACGTATCTAGCTGCTGCCTGTCACGGAGTTAGTGAATTTTCGTTGCACCGGTTAACTGAGGAAGCAATATGGAATTCGGCACACCCGTCTGTTCTCTGCAAGAAGCATGAAAGATTCGCAATTTTCAGGGAATATTAGTAGGCAGTGACACACACCCGTACGCATTCTATTTGAACATCACAGCAGATGCCTAGGGGTGACCGTCTCGCACGCAATCCATGCAAATAAGATAGCGGATAGGCGCCTCAATCTGGTAATGTGAGCAGTGCAGACAGGCGGACAGTTGTGATTGCACTGACCGCGTCAAGAGAATTCCGGCTGAGGTACGATGTGAGCACAGGGCCTCGAAACTGCACATGATTTCGAGGGAACCCGTATGCGGCAAACGCATTTATTGCTCTCCATGCTAGCTCACTGAGAACAGTGCTTGCCCATTTGAATTTGTCTCGTTGGTAGGAATCGCAGATTCATTGAGAAGCACGCCGGATCGGAAAAACTACCTTGCGTTTGTTTGGCCGGCCGAACTACTTTGTTGCCGGTGTACCTGTTCTCTCTTTTCAAATACGCCTTCTGTAGGTGCTGGTAGAGCTCTGACTGTCTCTTTAAGAGAAATTGGTGCTGTCGATCAGGTAGTTGTAGAACAGCGGCATTGACGGAATGCGGGAAAAATGACAAAAAGCTGATCGGAGAGCTCGTGCAGTGTGTGGCACAGTCGGAGGCACAGGTGCACGTGCACGGAGGGCTATAACTATGCGAACAAGCTGTTTGACTGTCCCGCGTAGCCAATCTGGCCCTTGCCTGCACGTATGGCAGTTCATGGTAGGCACACGATTAGACTCACATTCGGTAGCACTCCACGAGCAACTGGATGGTTTTGCGTCATATGCCAGCTGCTGATTTGTTTTCTCTAGTGAACAGTGGATTTGTTGAGGTAACCGCGCGTGGGTTCATACAGGCCAACGGTTGTCCGCGGGCGTCTGCCTTTCGCATTTGGCTGCACTTTCACAGGCAGCAGAGAATACAAACGAAGGCGATGGAACAATGGTGAGCGGAAGTAAATCATGGATGTTGCTGGACGCGTAAGCAGACTGCAGTCGGGTGCCTTCAGCTGCTGCGTTCCACTGGAATTGATGAGGTGTATCACAGACATTATTGTGTGCTGCCGATATAGCCTGCTGAATACATTCCAAACAATTGAGGTCCGTTTGATCTTGGTATCTGATCCGTCAAATTTAGCAACGGACGCTTCCAGGAGAGGTGCACGGACAGTTCACCGTGCAAATAACGTATGCATAACGAGGCCCAAGTACAGCGCCAGGTTCGCCGTCGTACTGGCGCTGCACGCATGCCTCGTTGTGTCCTCTCCACAAGCATCGCTGTGTTGAGCTGATTCGCCATTCTGCCACACGTATCAGGACTGGACGCGTTGAGTATGGGAATAAATATTTGGGGCGACAGCCACAAATGCGCTTACCGTGTATGGTGCATGGCAGTAGATATGGTGTTCCACAGAAGGTGCGTGGGGCGGCCCCCGTGGCCTGTCTCTGCTCACACATGGTTTGAGCACCGTTGGCAGTCCTGATAGGTGGCGGGTACCCAACCTCTTCAATGGGACAGAACATCTGCGAAGACAGCTAGAAGCTATTTTATGGCGTGTGATGCGTGGCTGTATCGGTGAAATTCCACATACGGTAGCTGCAGCCTGTGCTATGGCGTGTCTCTGAACACGGGGGGTTGTCCTGTTTTCGCATTTTGGAACACGGACCAGCACTCGGCCCCGTTGACTGCGGAAAGGTGCACACACAAAGATAGCAACAAGGGCGTTCACCATGTATGGGTTTTCGCCTTAGATGCGGTGCTTAACAGAAGGTATGTTGCACGGTATGCTACCGTCGATCATACGCACTGGCGTTTTGAGGTAACTTCCCATCCTGCAGCTTTAGGCCAGCATTTGTCCCGTTAACGTATGACAGCGTACACGTCGAGACAGCACAACAAAGCTGCCCCACTGCGTATTGTATGCACAAATCGATGCGGTGTTCCAATGGAGGTGGGTCCCTTATTCTGCTGTGGTCTTTCTGCAAGTACCCCTTGTCTGAGCCGTTCGCTTACCTTTTAGCAACTGCTCCCGTCGTTTGCACTGATCTCGCTACCCACGCGAACGGATATGTGCAAGGAGAACAACAGGGTGCGTGTCACAGCAAATGTCGCTGGCAATATCCGTGGTTCTACACAGAAGGTGGGCGTAACGAGCCGTGTGGCCCGCCTACACTCACAGCACGTTTGCATAATAGTCGCCCTATTGCACACACCTCAGTATTGGCCATGTTGTGTATGGGAACGGACACATTTACAGAGAGGAATGAAGGGCATTTAGTGTGTATGGTGTGCGGGAGTCGATGGGGCTTTCAGAAGGTGAGCTGCGTGGTGAGATGTCGCCTGCCTGTACACGCTGGTCGTTTGGACTTTTTTCGTACCATCGACGACAGGCGAATACTGCTGTCCTTGGTGTTTGAGCAGGTGTTTCCAAGACGTGAGATGTATTGCATTCATGGTGCATTGTGTATGTCAGTAGATGCAGGGTTCCAAAGCATTTGCGTACCGCATCGCCTGCAGTCTCTCGTGGCCTCTTAACACGTACATGGTTTCAAGTAAGCTCCAACGCTAGAGCAGTGTTCTGCAGGGATCCCGTTTCTCTTCTGGACAGCTGTCAGCAAAAATAGCAGCACGACCCAGTCATGCTGTATGGGCTGTGGAAGTAAATGTGGGGTGTCACAGGATGCAAGTTGTGTGGTCTCGTGCTCCCTTGTTATGCCTACCTGTTGTTCGATCTGTTCCCGTATTTTGGGCCAGTGGCCTCCACCTCCCTCATTGCTCTTATTGGGTATTCGAAAGGACCTTTTTTTTTTTAAAAAGAAAGCAACAAAGCCATTTATCTGTAAATGGTCACTCGCAGTGTTTTTCTCGTTTCGCAGACGGTGCGTGTGAGGGGACGTTTGGCCTACTTGCAGACGTGTTGCACTGCGAGGCAGAGATAAGCGTTCGGTCTGTTGCGTAGTGGAGCCGATATGTGCAGAGATAGAGACACAACACATTCATTGTGTATGGTTTGTGGTCATGGTGTATGATGTGTGGCCTTAAATAATGTTCAACAGAAGGCGTGTACGGGGGGGTGTTGTAGCCTCTCTGCGCCCGAGAAGTTGAGGCACTTTCGCGTGTTGGAGCAGATCTCCGCATGTAGCATCTTGAGTGTTTAATTGGACATCTGCAGGGATAGCAACAAGGCAAATTCAAGGTGGACCATGTGTGGCCGTAGAGCTGGGCTTTCACAGGACGCAAGTTGCGTAGCCTATGCGCCCCGTCTGCACATACCTACTGTTTGAGCTGTCCCCTTGTTTTGGCATGAGCGCCCTCACACCCCCTATTTGTCTCGTTGGATATGCGGACGGATATTTGCCAAAAAACATACCGGTGTGCGTTAATTGTGGACTGTCACTGGCAATGTACACGCAGTTTCACAGAAGATGTGGCTGCTGGCTCGTAGGGGCTCTATGTCCGTACACGTGGTTAGCGGTACAGTTGTGCTTTGGAGAAGGGATCAGCGTTTATCCTATTTTCTGTTGGAGCTGCGATATGCTGGCAGAGTAACAGGACACACTAGAGGCGTATACGGAGGATGGTGCGTGGCATTATTTGTTGCGTTTCACGGGGGACGAATGGCTCGATCTGATGCAGCCTGCCTATGCACACTGGCGTTTCGAGCTACCTTGGCTTTCCGGAAGAGACGCAGATGCGCTTGCACGCAAATGAACGACGTCCTTCCATTGTGCATCGATGTCACCATAGATGTGGTGTTCCACATACGCTTCGAAGTGCGGTCCCCATAGCCTGTCTAAACACAGCCATCGGAGCCAGTCCTCTGGTGTATGGAACTGGACATCTTCACAGATCGCAACGCTCCACAGTCAGACTGTATGGTCCGTGGCAGCAGGTGCTGTGCTTCATAGGCGGTGAGCTATGCGGTAGCTTACACACACCTTGTCTTTACACACTGGTGGCTTGTGCTGCCTTCGCATTCAGTAAGTGTGACGGGTCGTGCACCAGGTGAGTGTGCGAGCACGCCTTAGCGCAAAGACAGACAAAATGCCTTCATGGGGCACGATGTGTGGTAGTAGGTGTGCGTTTCCACACGCGGTTTGTAGGGCGGTCCCAGCTGCCTGTCTAAATGCAGGTGCATTGAGGCGCTTTTTCATTCTGTTGGAGAGCCCCTCATTGATCCCGCCGAGCTTGTAGCTGGATGTCTGCGAAGGTGGCAAGGTGACGCATTGGCGATATGTGGTGCGTGGCAGCGTGTGCTGTATTTCACAGGTGGGTTGTCTGGTGTGATGAGGCATCTCTGTACCCACTTCTTGTTTGCGCTGCACTCGTGCTTGGGCCAAGGCCCCTCATCCCGCCGAACTGCTCATGTTGTGCATGGAGATGGACCTTTGGGCAAAAAGCATAAAAACAAAAGTGTTCACTCTGTACTCTCGGTGGCAATAAATGCGGAGTTCTACAGAAGGTGCATACGGGGGATCCCGTGGCCTGTCTGCAAGCAGCTCATATGCGTACTGTATGCACTCTGGAGCACACCTCCGCATTGGTCACGCGGAGTATGGGATTAAACATCCTCAGGGACCAATACGATGTACCCACAGTGAACAGCGTATGTGTTAGCAGGTATGCATAAACATTCCGGTGGTTCGAGCTACCTTTGCGCTCTGGGTGAGCGAGAGGTGCTGCTTGTGTTAAGTCTGCCGCAACGGTCAGCGCTGTTCCCCCTTTGTATGGAACTGGACACTTGAAAGGATTACAACAAGACGCATTCCAGGTGTATGTTGTCTGGTAATGTATGCGGTGCTTCACAGGAGGTGCGTTGCATGACCTGATGCGGCCTGCTCGTGTTGGCGTGGTATTGTGTAAGGATTCCGGTGCTTCGGCTTCCTCTCGTGTTCTGGAGGGACCACGGGCACTGCGCCTGTTGAAAGTGTTGGCGGGCGTCTGCAGACCAACGAATCAAGTGCGTTTGTGGTACATGGTTTGCAGTCGTAGATGCGGTGATCCAGACCGGCTTTGCCCATGCAAGCCTGTACACAGCTAGTTTGATGCTCTGTGGCAGCCGGGGTAAGGTCCTCGCGTGTATCCCTTTGGAGTTGGAATTGAACATCCGCAGGGGAGGCAGCATGACGCATTCACGTCCTTGAGCGTGTGGGAGTAGAAGCTGTTTTATTCCACAGGAGGCGACTTGCTATTGCCATCTGGCATGGATCTCATTCCGAAACTCGAGCTGCCTTTGCACTCTGGAGGAGCGAGATGCGCGGCCTGTGTTACTTAATTTAGGAGACGACTACAGGGAAAGCAACCCATCACGCTCAAGGTGCTTGATGCGCTCCCATAGATGCACTGTTTCACAAAGGCTGCGTATGATGGCCCTTGAGGCCCACCTGCATGCCGGCGGTATGCAACACACTCGCAGTCCGGCGCAACGGCCAGCGTTGGTCCCCTTTTGTATGGAACTGGACACTTGCAGGGACTGCAGCAGCAAGACGCATTCCCGGTGTATGTTGCCTGTCAGTGTATGCGGTGCTTCACAGGAGGTGCGTTGCTCGACCTGACGCGGCCTGTTTGTGTTCTTATGGTATTTGAGCTGATTTCCTACTTTAGAGCAAGTGTGGTGGTGGCATTCAGTGCTTTCGTCTGGCGTATGAACTGACGTTTGCACAATGTGCAACAGGGCGCATTAACGGGGGATGCTGAATGACAGATGCGGTGTTTCATAGAAGGTGCGTACGGCGGCCCCCGGTGGCTTGTCCAGGTCCACCTGATATCCCTTGCATTCGCATGCTGGCGCGGCGCTCTCTACTGTCCTCGCTGAGTACGGAACCGGACATTTGCAGGGCAAACAACAACAAATTCAAGACGTATGGTTTGTGGCAGCAGGCCTTATGTTTCATGGCAGGTAGGCTTCGTGTCCAGGTGATGCCTATCTATAAAGGGTGACCTGCGTGTTGCGGCTGGTGTAAGGATTGCGGTTCTTCGGCTTCCTCTCGTGTTCTGGAGGGACCACGGGCACTGCGCCTGTTGAAAGTGTTGGCGGGCGTCTGCAGACCAACGAATCAAGTGCGTTTGTGGTACATGGTTTGCAGTCGTAGATGCGGTGATCCAGGCCGGCTTTGCCCATGCAAGCCTGTACACAGCTAGTTTGATGCTCTGTGGCAGCCGGGGTAAGGTCCTCGCGTGTATCCCTTTGGGGTTGGAATTGAACATCCGCAGGGGAGGCAGCATGACGCATTCACGTCCTTGAGCGTGTGGGAGTAGAAGTTGTTTTATTCCACAGGAGGCGACTTGCTATTGCCATCTGGCATGGATCTCATTCCGAAACTCGAGCTGCCTTTGCACTCTGGAGGAGCGAGATGCGCGGCCTGTGTTACTTAATTTAGGAGACGATTACAGGGAAAGCAACCCATCACGCTCAAGGTGCTTGATGTGTTCCCATAGATGCACTGTTCCACAATGGCTGCGTATGAAGGCCCTTGAGGCCCACCTGCATGCCGGCGGTATGCAACACACTCGCAGTCCGGCGCAACGGCCAGCGTTGTTCCCCCTTTGCATGGAACTGGACACTTGAAATGATCACAACAAGACACATTCCCGGTGTATGTTGCCTGGCAGTGTATGCGGTGCTTCACAGGAGGTGCGTTGCCCGACCTGACGCGGCCTGTTTGTGTTCTTATGGTATTTGAGCTGATTTCCTACTTTAGAGCAAGTGTAGTGGTGGCATTCAGTGCTTTCGTCTGGCGTATGAACTGACGTTTGCACAATGTGCAACAGGGCGCATTAACGGGGGATGCTGAATGACAGATGCGGTGTTTCATAGAAGGTGCCTACGGCGGCCCCCGGTGGCTTGTCCAGGTACACATGATATCCCTTGCATTCGCATGCTGGCGCGGCGCTCTCTACTGTCCGCGCTGAGTGCGGAGCCGGACATTTGCAGGGCAAACAACTAGTTTGATGCTCTGTGGCACCCGGGGTAAGGTCCTCGCGTGTATTCCTTTGGGGTTGGAATTGGACATCCGCAGGGAGGGCAGCATGACGCATTCACGTCCTTGGGCGTGTGGGTGTAAACGCTTTGTTCCACAGGAGGCGGCTTGCTTTTGCCATCTGGCATGCATAAACGTTTCGGTGGTTCGAGATACCTCTGCATACTCGACGAGCGGCAGTTCCTGCGTTTGTTGTTTTATCATTTTGTGATTGTGGCCTGGTCGGGCATGGCGGCATGTACCTGCTGTTTGGAGGAGCGGCATTTACTGCTCCCGCTGTATATATGGGTGTGATTACAGAAGCAGAAGCAAAGTGAGTTTATACGGCCATAGACGCGATGTTTCACACGAGTCTCGTAGGGAGGCCGCTGTGGCATCCAGGTGATAGGAGATGCCTTCGCATTCTGGAGCACGACTGCGCATTGATCAACAGAGCACTGTGTTGGACATCTACGGGAATGTCAACAGTAAGGGGTTAGGGCCCGTGGTGAGGTTGAGTGAATGCTTTGTTCCACAGGAAGTGAGTCGCGTGGCTATATACATGGCCTGTTTATACACAACGGGGGTTTGAGCCGCCTCCGTACTCTGGAGAGAAGACCATTATTGCTCCGCTTGCTTCTGGGGGAAAGTTTGCGAAAGGCGAGAGAAGCGTGTGCACGGTGCGAAGTGTGTGGCCATAAATGTGGTTTTCCACAGAAGATGCGTATACCGCCTCCTGTGTGGACAGTGTACGCACGGCTTGTATGCGACGTGTTCACAATCTGGAGCGCAAGCAATTTCCTATCCCCCTCAGAGTATGGAATTTGACGCCTGGAAGTACAGAAACGTGACGCATTCGCAGTGCATGGTGTGTGGCAGTAGAAGCTGTGCTTCAAAGGCAGTGCATTGCGTGGCCTGATGCAGCCTGTGTTCCGCGCCACTTGTTTGAGTTGTTCTCGTATTTTGGATGATACCCACTCACCTCTTGCGCCGCGTATGTGCACTGACATCTGCGGACCGAGTGCGTTTATGGTGAGTCGTACAAGGCTGGTAGGGCGCTTCCCATGGCCTGCGTGCACACATACTGTACGTGCCAGTTCCCGCTATGGAGGATAATTCCATGTTGATTCTGTTGCGTAAAGAGAGGGACGTCTACAGTGGTAGCAACGTGACACGTTCATGCTGTACAGTGCGTTGTGCGACAAGCTGTTCACCAGGAGGCTAGTTGCCTGGATAGATGCGGCCTGCCTCTATTCACATGTTATTTGAGCTGCCGGTACATAATATGGGAAGGTCTTTTGCTGCTCCCACTGACGGTTTGAACAAAGCTTTCGGAATGAGAAACGAAGTGCGTTTATGCTGCACTTTGCATGACCCCAGCTGTAATGTTTCACGCAAGGCAGCCCATATGACCTGCCTAAACGCAAGGGGTTTGACGCTCCATCGCAGTCTGTAGCACAGCATCGTATTGATCCAATCGAGTCTGGAATTCGGAAGCTGCAGGCAAAGTAGCAAGGGGCATTCACAGTGTACGATATTTTACAGTGGATGCGGTGTGAGTTGCATGGGCTGGTGCGGCACGTCTGCACGTACGTGTTGTTGGATCTGTTCTCGTATTTTGGAACAGGGCCCGACATTGCTCGCATATCCCTTGTTGAGCATCACAAAGGAAATTTTGGGGAAGGGCAACACGACGCTTCCACGGTGTATGGTCAGTGCTAGTAAATGCGGCGTCTCACAGGCACTGCTGCGGCTGGCCCCTGCGGCCTTTCCGTACTCTTCAGTGATTGGCTGTATGCTTCCTTCCCGCTTCCTTTCCGGAAAAGATATCAGTGTTGAGCCTACTTCATACGTGAGCTGCCATTGCGCAGATAGCAGGCACGACGTATACACGGGTTGTCCCATGTGGATGCAGATTTTGTGCTTAACCGACCGTGAGCTTCGTGATCTGATGCAGCCTGTCCTTACACACAGATGGTTTGAGCTACCTTGACCCTCTGGTGGAGAGACAGCTACCTTCCCAGTTAAGCATGTATGTATATGTTTGCAAAAAGAAGAAAAAACCACATTAATGGTTCACGGAGTGTGACCCTATGTGTGGTGTTTCACAGATGGTGCGTTGGCCGACCCATGTGCCAATGCATACTTTCAAGTCACTTAATGTACGGTAATATTTTCCGAAGAGTTCAGCACTGGTCCTGTTCCTTTTGGGAGCTTTTGCCTGCAGAGAGCAGCAAGGTGTACTCATAAAGCATGATGCGCTGCAGCGGATGGAGTATATCATAGAAAGTGTGTTTGCGTGGCCTGATCCTACCTGTTTGTACATACGGGTTGCTTTTGCGTTCCTCGTCCTTTCCGCCATGTTCTGT
Organism: Eimeria sp. OTU-Y; assembly: GCA_904066245.1. Taxonomy (NCBI): domain Eukaryota; phylum Apicomplexa; class Conoidasida; order Eucoccidiorida; family Eimeriidae; genus Eimeria; species Eimeria sp. OTU-Y. The sequence continues at coordinate 14,959 of CAJFCZ010000335.1, forward strand.
TCCTTGTGGGCGCTTTTGTCTGCAGAGAGCAAGGTGCACTCATAAAGTATGATGCGCGGCAGTGGGTGGAGTATATAATAGAAAGTGAGTTGCCCGGGCTGATCCTGCCTGTTTGTACCTACCGGTTGCTTTTACATTCCTCTTATTTTCAGCCACGTCCTATTCCTTGTGCGCGCGTTTGTCTTCAGAGAGCAACAATTTGTACTCATAAAGTATGATGCGCGGCAGTGGATGGAGCATATAACAGAAGGTGAGTTGCCCGGGCTTATCCTGCCTGTTTGTACGTGCCTGGTGCTTGCACGTTTCTCCTATTTTACGGCATGTCGTGTTCCTTTATCCTTATGGGCGCATTTATCTGCAGAGAGCAGCACGGTGTACCCATAAATTATGGTGCGTGGCAGTGGGTGGAGTATATAACAGAGTGTAATTTGTGTGGCCTGATCCTGCCTGTTTGTACATACCGGCTGCGTTTACTTTCCTCGCATTTTACGCCATGTCCTGTTCCTTGTGGGCGCTTTTGTCTGGAGCGAGCAGCAAGGTGTACTCATAAGGTATGATGCGTGGCAGTGGATGGAGCATATAACAGAAGGT
>CAJFCZ010000336.1:0-15454 GCA_904066245.1 Eimeria sp. OTU-Y
GTATGTGTGTATGTGTGTATGTGTATGTGTATGTGTATGTATGTATGTGTGCAACTTGACTAAGTTGGAGAAACATGCAAAAACCTAGATTTCGGCAGGCTGCGCGCGGGCTAGTAAGGAGCATAGGGAGAATCGCCACGGTACACGAATTGCACTTATTTCGACGTTAACTTCGTTCCTGTTACTAAGGCCGCGAGGCCATGCAAAGCCACGATGACAGTTTCTACTGTCGCGGATGTGATGGGACGATTACCTAGGCTAAAAGGGTGCCCTAGGGAATGTGAAGTTATTTTTGTTGAAACCACAACGCCGTCTTGCCGTAGTGCCGTGTCGAGCTTGCTCACACAGGGCATCGCAGCAGGAAGGTTTGTTAGTTGCCGTGCATGCTATGGCTTTTGTGGTGGTGCTCGAGATTTTGCATATGAGGACCAACAGAGCTGCCAACACGCCACTCACCGCGATTCCCTCACAAATGTGACATTGCCTTAGAATTGGTGGGAAGCCGCTGTTTTGATAGCTAGCAGTGAACGAGGCTTGCAATAGCGGGAATTACATTCTAGAGAGTGCGCTGCTCACAATAGGTGGCCAGTTTAGGACGAATGCCGTAACAACAACAGCACGCACCAATGCTTCAAAATCCACTGCAGATGCAGGAAAGGGACGTTTTTCCATAGCTTTCTGGTATGTACAGGCGTGAAGAAGCCAAGCGAATTCACTCCGCATGCACAACGGAGTCACTTAAAGATGGCATAGCTGATTGTGATTCGTGAATGGATGTATGTTGCCTGTGGGAGGAGTAGAGGGGAAGCCGTGAAAATGCTTGGGGCGTGCAGCTGAACGCTGCCGATGTCTTTTGTGGACACTGCCGCGACACGTCATCGAATTGTAGAGCGGACAAGGCACTAATGAGCACCATTGGCTTCTAGAAAGTGTGGCATATGCACAAAGGCACTCAAAACGGGAAAAAATATGGTCTCTTGATTCGGCCTAACTGGACGTTCACAGGGGGACAAAAAGCTCCATTTTCTGGTAAGCACTGCTGTTATTTATGCACAGATAGCTAATGGCTGTTTATAGTAAGCAAAGCCGTGACGGCCGATACATTGTTTGTCCGGAGCATTCCTTGTGACGCCATCTAGCTTCCGTAGTGGTGGGAAAATGCCTTTGAGTAGACAGATATAAGCTGGCACGACACCTAGTTCGGCCTCTTTAACGTAATACGTGCAAAGGTATTCAAAAATAGTTGTTACATATGGCATTGCCATCAGTACGAGGGAAAATGTGTATGCAATCTTGCCACGTACAACTAAGCTGAATGTGCATTGTTGCTCCCAAAACTACTGCCCTGCAAGAGATGCCCTTAATGAATGACATCTCCAGTTTCGTTTCTAAACAAGCTGAACGCGCGCAGAACAGAAGGGGATCCTCAATTCATTGTGCAGTGCACGTGGAAACAGTGACGTGGAACACCATAGGGACTCATGTCAAGGACTGCGACGGTTGGACTCCAAAGGCCATATTTTTGTCCTGGGCATGCTGTGCTAATATATTGGTGGCAACAGGGCATGCATCATAAAATATTATAACGTATTCGTCCAAACAATGTCTGGTGCAACGTATATGCATCAACAGATGCAGAAGCAGCAATACACGCCCGTTGCCACGTATGCACCTGTGGCCACTGGCTGCAATATTCATGCACTGAGGGGAGCACACTTACGTTTCGTAGTTGTATAGTGATTCGATGTCGTGTGCCGAAACGTCGTGGCGCCCGCTACTATGTCATGCTATTGGTCCGGCACTATGCACTATTGTGGTTTGTGTGTGTGCACACAGAGAGGCAGTAGTTACAACTGTGATGACCCTCTCGCTCCAACTTTCTATTTATGGTGTTGACTGCTCTGTTCACCAAGCCGCGTGACCGTAGCATCAAGCAAGACTCACTTTACCACACCTGTACCGGTTACGATTTTAGCAGCCTACAATATGGGGGAAATTGCATACTGAGCATATTGTACACGCGACGCAAAAACACAGGCACGCTTTCGTCACGCCACAGGAAACGGTAGTGTACCGGCACTGCTATCGCCTACTCGACAGAGCAGCTATACTATGCCTGTGGGGATCATTCGTGCCTCCAGACAGTGCGCCACCTGATGCTACTTCATCACCCATATTGCTTCAGTGACAGACAGCTGAGAGGAGTACAGTCGACCGCTAGTAGCTGCTAACTGCGCATCAGGATGACCGTAACGGGCCTTACTTCAGTTGAGCCATTAAGGCCTGCCGCTGAACGTGCGCTCAAACGCATTTGCGGCATTAACAAATCTGGTCATTATCAGCGTTTTACCATAAGCCTGTGTGTCACGGCATGTGCACCCGGGGCCTCTTGTTTATAATTCGTGGCTGGTGGTTGCGGGTCAAGCGCTATTGATGGTTGAACACTTTGTAATCTTTTCGTTAACGCTTTGCAAGCAGAAGATTATGTCTTCTTTTCTTCATGAATTGTTTCACAATCCTGAAGGGTGCGGCATGATCACGTGCATACAGTTGAGCGAAGCTGACCTGTCTCGAAACGGTAGATACTATCGACTTCTGAGAAGTGCGAATACAGTGCATCATTTGCACCACAATAAACCTGGAACGTGTTCGACTGTGCAGATTTTTCCTGGCATCTGGAAGCTGCTTTGTGGTGTCATATGAGCATTGCGGCAAGGGGTGTACAACGCAGTTTCGTGGAGGGTCGGTTGTTCCCCGTCCCCGTTTTCATGGCATTTGAGTACAGAATGAAGAGCACAGGTACGCGCCTCCACTTCAGTGCTGGAGTGACTGGTGTGGGACTACATTTCGGACAAGCTCCTGTCAGGATCATCTTCCACCAGCCTAGCCCCCCTTTGAGGTGATTTAGCAACAGTTGTATGGACTGCACGATGTTTGCTGTTGGCACTCTGTGCGTATTTGCCCAGCCCCACAGTGGCAAGAGGCGCGGGTGAAAGCGACGTAGTGGCCGTCCTCCCGTGTATACCAGATACAGGTCTTCGATTCGACGGTTAATGTATCTGTCGCTGTATGCTCAATACGCTAAATGTATATGGCGGCATATATGGGGACATAGAGGCGGGATGTGGAGTGAGTGTCATGGACCGCCCTTGGAATCTAAGGTAATGAAATAACTGCAGTATATACACCTGCTTTGCTTCAGGTGGCTTCCTTCGCAGACTTCCGCTCACGGCTGCGGCGTCAGGAAATGGTTTAGACAATTCAGAAGGAGTACAAGAATGGCATTCATGACACCAAGTACATGTCAGTTTGCACGTTTGGAGTCGTTCCATGGTTGTGTTCTTTACTGTTGGTAATGGTGACCTGAGAGTCAGGTGAAGCGGACAACGGCTTACCGCAGCCATGCTTGTATCGGCGTGCACTGCATTTGATGCCTATACAGCATTTGCCGCGTTCAGTCATTGGCAAGCTGGCGGTCGATTTACAACGTGGTTCCCGAGTGGTATATGGCTACGTGCGGGGCAATTTAAGTAACAGCGGAAGGTTAAGCTTCTTTGGCATGTAATTCCGCATGCATTCGGGGAGGCAGGTGTCGATGCGGCTTGCACAGGGCTGCGAATTCACCACCGTTAATACTGCAGCGGCCTACGAAAGTTCAGAGGGTTTGTTGCATGTCTTTGCGGAGCAACAGCGTTGACATTTTCCTGCACATGTTTGCAGTAAACTGCGATTTCTTATTTGCTTGCACTACGCCGCGTGGTGTTGAACCAAATCTTTCAGTTATGAAGCCTTGGACATCCGTATTTGTTTGCCATGCCTATTTAGGAAGCAGTCCCGGCATGCTTCCTAAATGCGTTGTGATGGGCTGCCAGCACTTTCGGACTAGCGCGTGCCCCATGGTGCTTTTCCGAACCCAATAGCGTCGCGTAATGCAGTGCAGTCGGGGACGGGAATCATTTCCACATGTGGAGTTGCGACCGAATACAGACGTTTTTCACTTGATGGAACCGCCGGCGGGGTCTTTTCAAGTCCTATAGCATGAATCAATGGGCTACGACTTGCGCGACTGTGAATATGATGAACTGGTGCTTGCGTCTTTGAAAGGAAGTGTACGGATTCCCCTCCCCTTGCTGTATTTGTTGTGCTTAGATTGGTGATCAAACGGGCTCGCCAAAACATGGCGAGCCCGTTCCATTCCCATTACTGGGAGCACCTAATACAAAGGGACGACGCCAAACATTTTCCAAACACAAACATGCACAAGGTCGTAGCTCACCTGCGGTACCATGCCTTGTGACACCTGCTTTGGGAAGATACTATCCCCCAATTCCCAACAAGTACTTTTAAAAGGGGGTGAGAACGCATTCCTCGTCCACGGCTGTTTTAACTCCCATAGATTTTCTTGGAATCGAGATTGCGCCACGAAAGGCAGTTGACGGGGTCTGTTCTCTGTCTTCCCTCTTCACGGAAACTGCAGCAAGTGCGTTGGGGTGCCTGGCGGGAAGAGCGAGACGAATGCATAAATGAGAATACTGGCCCCATGCCGTATATTTTCGCAGCGATATGCCTGCGCACTATGAAGTGTCCCCCGTGTGCAGCTGTCCTGGTGAGGTGTCTGGCAGTCTTCTTAACGGCCTGGCGTGTCCAGCAACGATTGCGCCAGGCCTCGGCTTAATTGTGAGAAACATTAGTCTGTACCACTGGCGAGAAAGGCGGAAGCAGGCCTGTACAGCGGTTTGTAATGCAGCGAGTTTGAGGGTAGTGTGTTCGTTTCGGTCCACCAGGGTCCGTCTCCGCATTCCAGATGCACTGGGGTAGCGCAGGAAAAGCACACTGCACCGTGATGCAGTGGAGTATCCGTTTCGCCACACCATTGGGTGACGTAGTGACCGAGTGATGAGGATGACTTGAACTGCGGAATGTTCAGAAAGTACTGCGAATGGGCGCTTCGCCCCAGGCTGGCGCCGAGGTGTGCGAGTGTCGGTGACAGTGATTTTGGATTTTGCGAAAGGGACAACGAGTGCGCGTTGAACTTTGCACGAGCACTTCTATAGGTGTTTGCTATCGACGCAGTTCGGACTTTGGCAATCGTTACAATGGTGCCTGCACGAATGATTTAGCGAGCACGAACGCCGTCAAGACCTGCCGCTCCGGCGCTCAATGGTTAGCCTGTGCAACGCTTGCAGCTCATGGCAGTTTCTGCACTTCCCACCAGCACTGTCGTAAAGCTTTTCCGGAATCGGCGGCACACATTTGTGGTTGAAGGAAGAGAATATCTTTAGACGACGTTTGGTGAGTTCAAACCAGAGAATACGACAACGGAAAGTGCGAAGCTCGCAGGCTTTTACATTTGCTATAGTCCGGAAAGGCCTACAGTTGGGTTAGCAGGACTGCGCACTTTGGACAATCATTATTGCCCCTCTAGAATTTGAAGGACTGGCCACTCGCCAGTTTCGGCATGGATGTAGTTTTTGACGTGCGTGGTTATCCTGTGTTGGCACCAAATGTGTCGACAGAAGAACAGAGGGACGAGCGCAATAACCATATTAGTGGAGCCCAATAGTCCAACAAATGTTCCCTGAGAAATGGTCTTGTGGATCAACCCGCGGCTTCGCCTAGATACGGACCTCGATAAATAACCTGTGTGTGTACCTTCTGCGTATAGATGAAATGCACCAAACCGAGGGATCCAAGGAATAGATCCCCGGGCTGCAGCCGGGCCCCGCAGATCTGCGGTGAGTACATGCACCTACAGTAGGTGCAGGTTCAAGTGACCAACCACACACGGTAAGTTCTGGACATCTTTATGGAGTGATAGGCGCTTTGGTGGTGTAGCGGGATAATTTTGTTTTGGAGGTCGGTACAGTAACCGTTATACGAAGTACGTGCGTTGCAGTAGTTAATGTTCTTGAGGGATTGGTGCTCAAATGCGAGTCAAGCCATTGACGTGCGGTAAATGAAGGTTCCATCAAGCCAGTGTTTCTTCTGGTTTTGTTGACGGTTCGTTCTACCGCTCCTACACTGCACCTGCCGGTGGTAGTCATCAGGTGTTGTTCGTTTCTCCCATATATATAGGGACTGGGCAGTATCCTCGCAGTTGGCAGTTGTGAACATTTTCCGTCGCTGATATTGATCATGCTTGAGCCTTTTTATGTTTAAAGGTTGCGCCATGCAAGAATGGTGCAGAACGTATTGGCGACGGTGACGAGGGCAGCGTTATCCCGTTACCGGGGGCAGGGTAGGGATGTCATATGAAGGCGTGGCAAGAAAATATGCAAATTGTTGATTGCTGCAGCCATGCACCTTCATTTTGTTCGTCGTCCAATGGCACTTCTTCTGTGCCATGCTGGAACACGCGGACAAACGGAATGAAAAATAGCTCTGACTGAAGACCGTACGTCATTGCGACGAACAGAGCACTCAGCTCCAGAAGACTGCACGATGCTGTGACATATCAACATGGCAACCTGTTGCTTTTTGCGGCTCTTTGTGGAGTTCTAAATGTCTTTTGTCCTTGCCTGGGTGGGCAGTGGTCTGCTGATCTTGTCGCAAGCGCGCATCAGTGTAATGAGTATAGCGGACTGTTGAGAACAGCATGCGGATGGGCACGCCGAGCGGTCTTGTTCAAGAGGCTTATTTTCTCCATAGGATGTGTGTTGCATGCGTCATGTGCAAGCTCGGAAGTGGAGAGTACCATGGCCCAGCATTGGGAGTCGTATACGCTTCCTGATTGGACCAGATATATTAATTTGACCCAGTGCGTGGATGCTGTGGAGCAGGCTGCCATGGTTTTGGCAGTTATTCTTTGCAGTGCATTGTTGCTCTTTGCAAGCAGCATATATTGCGCCTTGTAGTTTCCATGTATTTGTTGTAAACTTCAGTCAGCACATAGCATGCCTCAAAATGCCGCTGCTTCCATCTTCTCAGCGCCTGTGAATTGTATATTGGGGAACGTGAAATGTATGATTACCGTGCATCTGATAAATCGATACTAGTACTCGCCCGGCTCAGTGACCCTAAAGCATAGCCTGCGAGTTTTCTGACAACCTGGAAATTAACTTCAACTTCATGTACTGGCCCTTGTCATGGTGTAGGCACTTCCGGCATAGTCAGGCATCCGCGAGTTGGTAATGCTCCTCCATAGTCAGGCTTCCGCGGGTTGGTCATGCTCCACCTGCAGAACGTGCGTTGTGTCGATAGTTCAACCAGGGACGGCGGCATGGACTCTGTAAGTGCCTGGTAACGTCAATGACAGATGGTGTACCTTTGTAGGCGATGCTGGTACTCCAAGATCGCGTGAGCAGCAGAGTGGCCCGTTATATTGTCTTTATGCAAGACAGATGCGCGCCGCACCATTCAGCATGGCAGCATTTTGACGCATTTGGTCTGGCGTGCACTATGCACGGTCGACTGCTCCAGACAATTCTGGAAGCGTCGAGCAACGCGTCAATCTAGGATGTGTGAAGACGGCGAAACAGCAATGAATTTTAGCAGGACGACATATGAGGCGCATACTTGCAGTAGAGGGGGCTTGACTGTATATACTTGCATTGCAGAATAGATGCAGCTCGACAGAAGGTGCCTTGTACAGGCTGTTCAAAAGAGGAGTGCAGAAGCATTTACGAAACGATGTTTGAGTGTATACTAACATTATATGCGTGCATGGAAAGCCTTGTCCGTTTGGTACCTATAGTGCAGAAGTGCTGTGACCATTGCGCCTGGTGTCATTGGCGCATAAACTCTCCTGCATTAGTGCATAGCAGGGGTGGAGTCCAAATCCGACAGCCCTTCTTTGGGGATCTGTTCCTTGCATTCCCCAATTGGTACGTCAGGGCAGGGGGGTAGCACCGTGAAAAGTGGTTATGGGGAGGCGCAGTTGCCCGCTCTGAAGTGTCGCAACTTGCGCATGGGCTCAAGTTTGCATTGGACTACACATAAAGCATGTACGTCGGGTGCATTATTTTAGAGGCTTCACATGGAACTGAGCTTCTTCACTTTTGCACCGAGCCGGGGGCCAGTGAGCAGGCGAGCTCCCGCCCTGGCTACCATGGCTATCGCATTGTTACCGGGAGTGGTTGTGTCTGGCTGCTGCCGTACATGGCTTAATACAAAAACAAACAATGAATTTAATTGCCATCTTTTGGGGCGTTGAGATCTGTTTCGTGGACTCCTGACCTCTGCGAGTACACGTGTTGATAACGCCTTCATTCCAGTGTAGCGGCACGCGACACCAACTGCAAAACGTGTTCGCCATTGTGATACAGGCGACTACCGCTTGTGCTTCGAAACACCTACTAAAGTTCTGGAGGACGAACAGGGTTCTACTGTTTTTCATGGCTGTAGTGCCTCGCCATGGGCGTTGATCTAGGGCACATGGGCGCCGTCAGGCAGACCAGTTGGTGACGTGTCTTTTGTTGTATCTGCCACTTGCGGAAGTGGAAAATCAAAAGCTTGCTAACCCTCAAGAAAGTCAGTCGGCTGCTGCCGGTGACAGGTAATAGTGGGGAAGCTTCCGCTTAAAACAATTGCAAGACTGCGTATTTGTGTGCCGAAGCCGGCTGTTTCGTAAGTATATGTATCAGGGCGTGTGGTGCACCTGGACCCGATACCCGCGAATTTTATTGGGATAGATGCAGGCCCGATGCAGGATGTCGCCAGCGAGATTGCGAGAGGCTTCCTAGTTGGGGCGCCTTGTTCGGTGATTAAGTATATGTGTCAGGGCGTGTGGTGCACCTGGACCCAATACCCGTGAGGGAACGAGAGAGTTGGAATTTCCACCATAGTGCCAGCGCATGTTCTGTAACCGCAGCGACGGTAGAAACGGTGTTGCCTGAGTGGTCGGGCACCACACTGGCTCGCTCGGAGGCTCGCGCTCAAGATTCTCCGCTGCCTTGTTTGCAGCGAGGATTAGCAGTATTGCTCGTTAGTGTTTCAGCCACTGTGCCGGTAGACGCAATGTACTAGTGGGCCACCCTGCCTGCCTGCTCAGCCTACTTAGGCATGCAGCCGCAAACCGTGTGAGTATCGTTTTGAAGGAACCATGGAACTCTCTCCCTGTCTCTACATTGCGGGGACAGTCATATCGTGTTATGGGGAAGTGCTGGGGCATTCTTTCTAAATGCTTCGTGGTGGACAATTTTTCCCGAGGAAGGTATGTTGTTTCCAGAGATTCTGACAAAGTTTGTGGAAAATGCACTGTTTTTGCAGCTTTCGTGGGACGCCTGAGGATGTGATTTTATTCTACCTAGATGGGCGTTGGAGCTGTGCCGCATTGCGCTGCCTGAGCTGTTGCAGAGAATTGCTGCTGCGGGCTGCTATCCGGCGTTAGAAATGTGCGAACTAAATATGGCTTGGCGCAAGTGTCCCTTTCAGCATGGGAATGCAGTGCATGAACGCATTAGGGTGCTAACTGGAACGCTGTATTGCTAGCAGCATTAACTACACAGCAGTAGGGCTAAGTGATACCCCGCAGTACAGGACTTCGAGCTTAGGGAGAATGACTACAACTTCAGTCTGTGCGCACCATGCAGTTGGATCGACCCCAAATGCCACACGCTATGTTTAGCAGCCTGATTGTTTCTCGGATAATTGCTTTTGACGTCCTTGAAAATGCGGGAAGAGTTTCTTAAGGGCCTCACGAGCTCTAGAAGTGGAGACTACCGTTCTTGCCCTGTGCGTGCACCTCTGGGTTTAATATGAGCGCCACAAAAACACCAATTCTGCATGCGAGCATTAATGCCTTAGTGGGGATAACTACAGAGACGGTTCGAGCGAACAACTACATCAGTCCTACTAACCTTTGCGCTCTCGGCATTGTGGAGCGTTAGTTAGAGGTGTTACGTAAAAAGACGGTAGGTTCCCTGGGCTACATAGAGAGAAATGCTGAAAGAAGTCGGATCCCCAAATTTCGTGTGAAGTATGGTACATAATGTTCTGATAACGAGAACCTTGCCCAGTGCTGTACGTACATTTTAGGCAGGAATTGCCCCTTTGTCGCTTTAGAATCCGCGTCCGTGCCCCATTCACAAAGTCATGCTTCGACTGCGTGTGGAGTGCGCGTCTGTACATTCTAGAACGGCGCGCTCGTTGTTGTATAGCATATGTATTGTGAAGCAGGCGTGCGCCAGAGATATGTTCCTCATTTGTGAGGAACATGCTCATATGCAAGACAGCTTAAGCAACTTGAAAGTCGCCGGGCGCTAGATTGTGCGTTATGAAGGCTAGGGGATCACACTGCCTAAGCATTTCTGACAAGATGCATTATAACGAGGACATACTGAAATGCATCAACGCACTCTGACATATGACTTGACTTGGTGTCTGCGAAACTGATGATGCAATATGAGGCTTTCTACGTTTATTAGGAGGTCAGCTCTGCTGACATTCTTCGGGTAGCTGCCGGGAAAGCAGCTACAACATGCTTGAGGGGAAACTGCTGGCTGTGCCTCTTTCAAGGTGGAAGAAAAAGACATAAGGCCATATTTCTGGTGGCGGGGATTGTGAGCTTTCATGTTGTGGCCCTCGACTCCGCAAGAGCAGACATTTCGTTGCTACGGAGCCACCGTCTTCACCTCTGCTCTGGCCAGGCTCAAGCGCGCTCGGTTGTATTGCATGGATTCACTCGCACGCGCCGGCCACCACCTGTCTCGGTAAAACGTGGAGAAATTTGTGCCTGCATGCTGAATACTTAGTGTTCCCTTCTAGAAAACGCTTGTCACTTTGAAAGTGTGGTTTTACGCTAGGTGTTGTATGCATTTCTTTTCCAGCATTATTAAGGAGGGATACCGCTTCAGGAAGTGCGCGGAAGATGCGGAAAGAGGATAGGCGAAATGTCGGTCGTACTACTGTGATTATTCTGAAGCACTTTTACCTTTGAGCGGAGCGATTTGACCTCCTTAGACGAGTTTGGCGCCATATGTGTGGCAGCGTATTTGGTTTCCCAGTCTCTAGAGGATGTGCTTATAATGCAGACCACACGTCCGCTTCTTATTAAGGTAACGAGCAAATGTCCCCCGTCTTGTGGCGTCGTGATGCAAATCACATTTTCTCTGGGTACTTCCCTTGAATGCGCCTACCCCTGCATTGTACGCAAAACTGACTTTCTTCGGTCTATAGTGTGTGCTTGAATTTGCTTGGTACTGCACCCTGTCGTCATAAGCAGGGCGTGAGTATCCATTCCACGGCGTTTCTTCTTCAGCAGGGCGTACTTCACATACATGAAACTATGGAAGAGCCTGGCGGCTTTCGACGCCACGCAAAAATTGTTTAGGGTGTAGGGTCTAAGGTTTAGGGTATGTGACAGGAGATATGTCATGAAGATGGTATAGCGTCCAGATGTCTTGATTACACGTGTCGGAGCAGTATTTGGCCTCAGGCTTTCTGGAATGTCGGAAATGCTCTACGCGATAATTGCGCTTACATCTCTGTTTTGGCCTTTGTACACAGCACTTTTCATGCGAATACATAGGGCATTCGTGCTCCGCGTAAGGACTTACGCAATGTTAGCAACACGTTGATCGTGCTCCTGTAGCAATGCAGTGTGTTTGTTTATGAGGCCACAGCACGCATACCAGGTCCTGCGTAGGCAAGTCTGTTGTAAGGTTGCTTTTTTGGTTTGTTTGGAATACCCCGCAAGTTGTTGCACGAAGCATTCACATTCACAGTTAGGCTATACTCTGCTTATGCTGTGCTGGACATGGCAGATCGTGGGTTCTGAAAGCTGCGTGAGACCTTCAAGAGGGCTTGCGCGTAATGGCAGTGTGATCAGGCTCTCTTGTGCTGGTTTGCATGGATGTGCTAAACGGAAGCCTGCACTAGGAGCATGCCGCGCACCTCAGTATCTCGAGTATTGTTTCGGTGGGATATGAGTATATAGACTGGCCAGCAGCAAAGTCGACAATGCTGTACATTTCTTGTAGGCAACGCGCTTGAAAATTGCGCCACTAATCATGATCGCACTAGTACATAATCATCCCTGCACAACGCTCTGGAGGTGCTGTTCAATACGTAGGCGTACTGTATGTGGAGCCATGGAGATGCCCTAGCTCTTGAATTTCTAGTTTGTGCGTCAGGCCGATCCCTTACATCTGGCGACCTAGTTAACGAGCGCTTCGGATTCATCCGTCAGAGGTGGTGAAGCAAAATAAAGTTAGTGCTATTAGCGTTTTACGTTCCATGCAATGAATATGGAGCCATTATGCTTTGCACGAATTATTTTGTGTTTGGTGGCGTGAGGACGTGGCCATTGCGCCTGAGGCGATGAAACGAGTTGCATTTGTTTCTGTCTTTTTTTGTGGTGCTGCACCGGGTGTGTGGTGCTGTCCTGGGTTCCCGTTATGTGTAGGCTTTTCAGCGATTCCAGACTCATGTGAGGCATCACGAGTGCTGTCGCTGGATGCGAAGCTGGTTGCCTATTTATTAAGTATGCTTGGATTGCTATTTGAGGAATAGTTCCCCCCAAGCCCACATGTTGCAGGCAGACCCGGAGTACAAGGCACAGAAACCGCAAGAACTGTAGCAAGTGCGGTGAATGCTATTCTCAAAGCGGCTGCAAAGACACATTGTGTATGCCTGTTTCCAGTAAAAGCATGTCGTCAGATGCTTGCTGAACGCAAGCTCGTTTACGCATAACTCTGCTTTTAAAGAAGTACCTGACCGCCCTGTCGAGCGAACAGCGGCCAATCCAGAGTGCCGCCCTGTTGGCACGAGCTCGCCCTGCTGTGACAGAAGCACAGCGGCCGAAATAATAGTTATATTTTGTCATTGTGCCAAAGGGTATACTGAGATATTCCTTTCACACCAAGCAACGTTTATAAAGTCCACATATTTGCTTCGCTGTTGAAGCATAGGTGTTTCCGTGTTGATTTACGTAACGTGCGGGACTAGACTATTTTGCTTTCAGAATACTTGCTGACATCGTGGGCGTGTAGGAAGTGCGGCTTCCAGGTAACAACTGTATGGGTAAACGTGGAAAGCCAAAATGCCAATAACATTGCACTTGAGTTGGTTTGTGGCACGCTAGTGGCGCTTTCAAAGTGTTTTTTGAGTTGCACAGCCTAAGCAGAGCCATGTTGTCATTTTCTCTCCTTTCTTCGCTTGTGAGCGCAAGAAGGTCGCCAGCAAAGGTTGTGAAAAAGACTTTGCAAATCATGTCGTTGTTGTTGCCCTGCCGTGCCATCACCAGCACACGATCTGGTCGACACCAGCATTTTGGCCGCGCCTACTTCGACGCCCTCAGCACGTGTGTTAGTTGTTCAACATAGAATACTTGGCGAGAAAAAGATGTGGATATGCTCGCTGGGACAGGAACGTTTGTGGATGTATTGGTGAGGAGGAACTGTTGGTAGGTATTGGTTGGCGTGTTTCGAGGTCCGAGGAAGTGGGAACGGTCGCGCAGAAATCAAGCTACGGGGGCCATTGTTTGGAGACCCCTTCATTAGAGCGGATTCTAGTGTGAAGAGGCCTAGTGCACTAACAGGGAGTAAGTACTTTGTTCTGTGCAAATGTTAGGTTTAATGTTTAAGTTGGGCTGTCCAGCCTAAAGGCAAACAACCTAGTAGTGTTGTCGCTATAATTTCACTCTTCTAGCAACATGGTGATTACCATGCAGTATCGGAGGCGACTAACTACCAGCCCGTACGCCGACCAGTTGAGTTGCTCTAGAATTCTTCACCTTGCTCCTATCGCCAAGACGGCCACGTGAGTTGTATTCCTGTTTTCCTGTTGTAGGTAGAAAAATGCTGCATCCCCTTCATGGACTGAAGAGCAGATATTATTCACATTTGAGACTTTTTAAATTTCTGTACAGCATTGCAGCAAGAAAAAACTACAAACGTCCATTTTACCCCTTGGACGCACTCTTTACGGTGCCTTATGCCAGAAAGGCCATTATTGCGAAAGGCGGTGTGTGGGGGGAGTCAATGCACATTAGCCAGAAAACAGAAGACCAGCTAAATTATAGAGATTTGGAGCATTGAGATGTTTATGAGCATAACTGCGGACCTTCACCAACATCGGCCCCCGGAAAAGCCACGCATGCGCAGACCTAGGAGTTCCGGTAGCGGTGTAGGTTTTGTTTCGATGGATGCGCCAGACATTATAGGCCAAACAATTCGGTATAGGCTGATTTTAGTGTAGCTAAAGCGTCGTGTACCGAGTAAGTATTGAATACATCGAGGCCCACGCCGCCCGTAATGTGGCGGCATGAGCCTCATCGCGGATGCCACGTGTTCATGCTTCTGTGGAAATAACTGATGGTCCTGCATTGTGGCACGCGAATGCTTCTTTGGGCCTCAAGGGAGTGCGCCGTGTCCTTATTCAGAGCTTGAAATGCTGCTAAGCAGCTTCAAACGGGGCCTGCCCAACGAGAAGCGAGACGATATGCCTGCGAAAATATGTCGTTGGCCCACCGGTTGCAGTGGAGGAAATGCGCGTTTGAAGCAAATGGCCGTGCAGCAAAAATCCACAATATTCTCATGAGAGGCCTTCATGAATAGGATACTACGAGAATATCGTTTTCTAGAACCAGGCAGCAAAGGGAGCATATTTATTACTTAAATGTTTCCGCACACAATTGTTGCAACGACCAGAAACGTTCACCCAGCTTTCTCTTAACCCAGCAGGGGAACCTGGACTCCGGGCGGTGGCCCCCAGCTTGTACGTTTGACAGGTCCTGAGAGGGATCCGAAGTGCTGCAGCGCTTGGTTTACCTCCATAAAAGTACGGTTACTTGTGTCTGACTGATATTGTTGTTTGAACGGGTCCCCATCAACGTGAATTCCCCCGTTTCTTCATTGTTGCTGAAGTGGAGGCTTTGACAAGAGTGATTCCGTTGCATGAGGACCGTGACCTAGTCTCTGCTCGGATTTGTGTCTATCGGTATTCCTGCACTGCGCTTGTTGCAGTAGAGCATCTACGCGCTTGTGGCCGCTGCAGCTGGATAAGCATCGTGTGAAGCCTTTGCCAGGATTCAAGCGATTTGCGCACCATCTGGCTAGAGAACAACTCGGGCGAGCCTTGCTGAACAGCGAAAGAGGTGAAGCTGGGTAAAGGTGTATGCGGTGCGTGCAATTCCCCCGTATTCTAATTGTGTCTGAAATGCGGGGTAACCAGTCCCACAGGATGTGCGCGGTGCTTCCATACGCCCTTGTAAAGCGACTTCCGAGCCTCCACCATTTACAGAGGACCCATTCCTCTAGGTGGCCCTCCAAGGGATACGCGCGTTTAGAATGTTATGCTATCTTCAAGCTAAAACGTGCAATCTGTTTGCATCTTGTGGCTGTGCTAAGAGTTCGCTGCTGCCAACAAATAACAGAAACACAGACTAGCTGAAGTGGTGTAGCTTGGGGTTCTGCCTTCGATGCAGGGCGTCGATGATGCCGCAGTTCAAAAACGTAGTAGACACGCTTGGAGTTATTTCGCAGGATGTGAGCTATATATATATATATATATATAT
>CAJFCZ010000337.1:0-15435 GCA_904066245.1 Eimeria sp. OTU-Y
TCAACGAGGCGCAAGCCTTCAGGGACACTTCGTGGAGCACGCTGCAAGTCTGTGCATTTCCTATCTATCCTTTGCTGGGGTCTTTCGTCCGGACTGAAATCAGCTGCGTTTGCAGCAAAGAGCATTCGGCGTGTTGGGCTTGGAGCGCGCATTCCTGCAAGAGCGAGCATGCCAAGGTTATGCAGCTTGTTTGCGCGCGTCGACTGCCGCGGTGTGACGAAGTTGTATGCGGCGCTATGCCATAGATCTCCTTTGTTCCAGGCAGTATGGCGTCAAGAGAAAACTCTTTTGCTTTGAGCGTTGACAGTTACTGTTAGGTTTCAGGCTGGCTAATGGCAGACATGGGTGCGTATGTGCTTGCGCGCAGTTACATGAAGTTGCTGTGCCACAAGGAGTGGGAAATCGTATTGCTTTGAGGATGCGCGTGCGTGATGCTGTCCAGAGTGCGATGTTTCGTCGCTAGGGCATTCGTGTGCGTGTCCGAGTGTGGCACTGCGAAGGATTTGAGTGAATGGACGCAGTAACATGGACGCAGTGCCATGCGTGTTGTAAGCCAGCAGCGGTGCGTGTTGAAAGGCAGCAGCGCCAAGGCAGGGGTATGCTTAGAATGGTTAGGAGGCTTGGGGATTTGTTCTGTATGCAGGGTTGTAGTTGTTGTGCGTAGGAGGGGAGAGGTGAATCGCGGGCGACGGCTGAGAGCCCAAGCAAGTGAAGTCTAACAAATTTTTTGCATTGTTGTATATGGCGGACCGCCTAGTGCAGCCGGATGTATTTGGTTCGTCGACGTTATTCGAGATGTTTTGTGATGGGAGGAGGCGAGATGTGTGTGTGGGAAACAGGAAATGTTCGTAGCGCTTCTCCGTTGTCATCGGAGGCAAGGATATGGTTAAGGCTCCCTTAAGCCATGTGCTTATAATATTGTCTTCGTATAAAGCGGCTCACTGCTAATTAACCTCTCAACGTGGCGCAGGCCTGCAGGTACATTTCATGAAGCGAGCTGAACGGTGCTGCAGTAGATATTCAGGGTGTGTGGGTTCCTTCGTCCGGACCGAAATTAGCTGGGTTTGCAGAAGAGCGTGCCGAGTGTTTGGCGTGGAGACAGCAGGCCTGACAGAGCGAGCATGGCGAAGTTGCGTTGCTTGTTTGCGCGCGTCGACCGCCGCGGTGTGACGAGGGTGTATGCGGCCTTGTGCCAGCGCTTACCCCTTTTCTCCAGAAAGTATGGCTTCAAGAGAAAATCATTCTACTTTGCGCGTTGACCGCTACTGCCAGTTTTGAGGCTGGCTAATGGCAGGCCTGGATATGTATGTGCTTGCGCGCTGCTAGATCAAGTGTGAGAGGAAGTGGGGCCTCGTATTGCTTTAATTATGCGCGTGCTTGATTTTGTCCAGGGTGTGGTGTTTCGTCGCTACGGCATGTGTGTGTGTGTCCGGGTATGGTACTGCGAAGGATTTGAGTGAATGGACGCAGCAAGGACGCAGTGCCTTGCGTTTTGTAAGCCAGCAGCGGTGCGTGTTGAAAGGCAGCAGCGCCAAGGAAGGGATATGCTTAGAATGGTTAGTAGGCTTGGGGATTTGTTCTGTATGCAGGGTTGTAGTTGTTGTGCGTAGGAGGGGGGAGTTGAACTGCTGCGGCGGCTGACAGCGCAAGCAAATGAAGTTTAATAAACTTGTTTTTTTTCGACGGAGCCGGCGGACCGCCTAGCGCAGGCGGATGTAATTTGTTTGTCAAAATGCTTCCAGGTGTTTTGTGCTTGGACTAGTCGAGGTGTGTGCAAGGAATCCTCCCGCACCAGCAAACGCGCGCCAGGAGGTTGTGACCGCTTCGCCGTTGTCATCGCCTGCAAGCATAAGGCTACCGTTCCCCCGACCCATGTGCGTGTTATATGGTTTTCGTGTTAGGCGCGTCCCTGCTAGTTGGTCTCCCAACGATATGCAAGCCTGCAGGGACACTTCATGGAACACGCTGCATGGTTTTGCAGTTTGTATGTGGCTTGGGTTGGGTTATTTTGTCTGGACGGAACTCACCTGCATTTGCAGAAGAGCATACCGAGTGTTTGGCTTAGGGACAGCAGGCCTGGAAGAGCGAGCATGGCGAAGTTGTGTTGCTTGTTTGCGAGCGTCGATTGCCTCGGTGTGACGAGGTTGTATGCGGCCTTGTGCCAGCGCTCTCCCCTTTTCCCCAGGCCGTATGGCTTCAAGAGAAAACTCTTCTGCTTTGCAGGTAGCTGCTGTTATGTTGCATGCTGGGTAGTGGCAGGCAAGGGTGTGTATGTGCTTGCGCGCAGTTAGGTGGGGTTGCAGTGTGAGAGGAAGCGGGGCCTCGGATTGCTTTGAGCGTGCACGTGCTTGGTACTGCCGGGCGCGGGGTGTTTCGTCGCTGCGATATTCGTGTGCGGGGGAGAGTGTGGCACTACGAAGGATCTGAGTGAGTGGACGCGGCAGCATGGGTGCAGTGCAATGCACGTTGTAATTTAGCAGGGATAAGGTAGGGATGTGTGTACAACGGTTAATAGGCTTGGCGATTGGCCTAATATGGAGTGTTGTAGTTGTTGTAAGGAGGAGGAGAGAGTTGGATTGCGTGCGGGGCGGAGAGCGCAAACAAACGTCACTCGCTATAGTTGATGCTTTGACGGATCCGGCGGAACGCCTAGTGCAGGCGGGTGTATTTGGTTTGGTGGAAGCTTCCGAGGCCTTTTGTGTTTGACGTAAGCGAGATGTGTGTGTGTGTGTGTGTGTGTGTGTGTGTGTGAAGCAGGGACTCTCCCGCACCAGCGAACTTGCGCCAGGGTGTTCGTGGCGCTCCTCCATTGTCATCAGTAGCACGCATATGATGAAGACTCCCTCGAGCCATGTGCATATGATATGGTCTTTATCTTTGTCATGTCCAGCGCTAGTTGGTCCCCCAGCGAGGTGCAAGCCTGCAGGAAAGCTTCACGGAACAAGCTGCATGGTTTTGCATTTGGTACTTGGCGTGGGCTGGGTTCTTTTGTCCCGACTAAAATCAGCTGCGTTTGCAGAAAGGGGCATACCGCGTGTTTGGCTTGGAGGTAGCAGGCCTGCAACAGCGAGCATGTCGATGTTGTGCAGCTGCTTTGCCCGCGTCCACTGCAGCGGTGTGACGAATGCGGAGGTTTGCCAGCGCTCTCTTCTTTGCCCCAGGCCGTATGGCTTCAAGGGAAAGCTATGCTGCGTTGCGCGTTGACAGCTACTGTTATGTTTCATGCTGGGTAATGGTGGGCATGGGTGTGTATGTGCTTGCGCCCAGTTGGATGGAATTGCAGTGTGATATGAAGTGGGGAGTCGTATTGCTTTGATGGTGCGCGTGCTTGCTGCTGCCCAGGGCGTGGTGCGTCGTCGGAGCCCCATGCGTGTGCGAGTCCGAGTGTGTCATTACGAAGGATCTGAGTAATGGGAGCAGCAGCATGGGTGCAGTGCGATGAGTGCTGTAAGGCAGGAGCAACAAGCCATGGATGTGTGCAGAACCATTATTAGGCTTGGAGATGAGCTTATTATGCAGGGTTGCAGTTTTTGTGCATAGGCGGGGAGAGTTGAATTGCGGGCGGCGGCTGGCAGCGCAAACACAAGGCGTTCACTATGTTTTCTGCTAGGGAGGATCAGGCTGAACTCGTAGCGCGGGCGGATGCATTTGGCTTGTCAAAATTATTTGATGAGGTGTTTTGTGTTTCGAGTAGGGGAGATGTATGTGCCGGAAGCTGGGATTCTCCCGCACCCGCGAACTCGCGCCAGGATGTTCGTAGCGTTCCGCCGTTGTCATCAGAGGCAAGCGTAAGGTGACAACTCTAGTCATGTGCGCATTATATGGTCTTCGTTTTCGTCTCGTCCAGTGCTAGTTTGTCCCTCACCAAGGCGCAAGCCTGCAGGGACACTTCATGGAGTACGCTGCATGGTTTTGCAGCTAGTATGTGGCCTGGGCTGGGTTGTAGTGTCCCGACTGAAATCAGCTGCGTTTGCAGGAAAGGGCATGGCGAGTATTTGGCTTGGAGCTAGCAGGCCTGTCGAGGTTGTGTAGCTTGTTTGCGCTTGTCGACTACCGCGTTGTGGAGAAAGTTTATGTGGCGTTGTGCAAGCGTTGTCGGCTTTGCCCCAGGATGTATGGCTTCAACAGAAAACTCTTCTGCTTTGCGCGCTGACAGCTACTGTTTAGGTTTCGTGCTGGCTAATGGCAGGTATGGGTGTGTATGTGCTTGAGCACAGTTAGATGAAGTTGCAGTGTGAGAGGGGGTGACGAGTCATATTGCTTTGAGCGTGCATGTGCTTGGTACTGCCGGGGGCGGGATGTTTCGTCGGTGCGGCATGCGTGTGCGAGTCCGAGTGTGGCATTAGGAAGGATCTGAGTGAATGGACGCAGCAGCATGGGTGCAGTGCGATGCGTGTTGTAGGGCAGCAGCAACAAGGCAGGTGTATGTGTAGAATTGTTACTATGCTTCGCGATGTGCTGATTATGCAGGGTTGTAGTTGTGCGTAGGAGGGGAGAGCTGATACGTGGACATTGGCTGACAGTGCAAGCAAAGGAAGCTTACCTGGTTTGCTGTTTGCTTGTATCTGACGGACCGTTTAGCGCAGCCGGGTGTATTTGGTTTCGCGCAATGATTGTAGGTGTTTTGTGTTTGGGGTAGGAAAGATGTATATGTGGGAAGGAGTGATTGTCCCGCACCAGCAGGCTCGCGCCAGGGTGTTCGTAGCGCTTCTCCGTTGTCATCACAGACAAGCATAAGGTGACGACTCCGTCCAGCCATGTGCGTATTATATACTCTTCGTCCTCGGCACGTCCTGTGCTAGTTGGTCTCTCAACGGGGCGCAGACCTGCATGGACAAATCCTGGAACAATCTGCATGATTTTGCATTTGATATTTGGCCTGCGCTGGATTCTCTTGTCCGGATTGAAACCATATTTGTTTGCAGATAGGGGCATGGCGACTGTTTGGCTTGGAGCTCGCAGACCCGCGAGGGCGGGTGTGGCGAGGTTGCGCAACCAGTTTGCGCTCGTCGACTGCCGCGGTGCGACGAAGTTGTATGCGGCGCTATGCCATAGCTCTCCTTTGCTCCAGGCAGTATGGCGTCAAGAGAAAACTCTTTTGCTTTGCGCGTTGACAGTTACTGTTAGGTTTCAGGCTGGCTAATGGCAGGCATGGGTGTGTACGTGCTTGCGCGCAGTCAGATAAAGTTGCGGTGGGACAAGGACTTACGAGTTTTATTGCTTTGAGCGTGCGTGTGCTTGATGTTGGGGGGGGCGGCGTGTTTCGTCTGTGCGACATGCTTGTGCAGGTCCCTGTGTGGCATTACGAAGGATTTGAGTGAATGGACGCAGCAGCATGGTTGCAGTGCGATGCGTGTTGCACGACAAGGCAGGAATGTGTGTAGTATGGTTATTTTGTTTGGCGATGGGCTGGTAATGGAAGACTGCAGCTGTTATGCATAGGAGGGGAGAGTTGAATTTCGGGCGGCGGCTGGCAGCTCAAACACAAGGCGTTCACTATGTTTCTAGGTGAAGACTCCCTCGAGCCACGTGCGCATTATATGGTCTTCCTTTTCAGCAAGTCCAGTGCTAGTTGATGTCTCGACAAGACGCAAGCCTACAGGGACACCTCAGCTCCATGGTTTTGCATTCTATATCTGTCATGGGCGTGCTTCTTTTGTCCGGACTGAAACAAGCTGCGTTTGAAGAAAAGACCATACCAAGTGTTTGGCGTGTAGCCCGCAGGCCTGGAAGGGGGAGCATTGCGAGGTTGTGCAGCTTGTTTGCCCGCGGGAACTGCCACAGTGTGACGGGGTTGTATGCGGCGTTGTGCCATCGCTTTCGCCTTTGCCCCAGAAAGTATGGCATCCAGGGGAAAACAATCTTCTGCTTTGTTCATTGACCGCTGCTGTGAGGTTTCATGCTGGCTATTGGCGTGCGCGGGTGTGTATGTTCTTGCGCGCAGTTAGGTGGAGTTGCAGTGTGAGAGGAAGTGGGGCCTCGGATTGCTTTGAGTGTGCGCGTACTTGGTGTTGCCGGGGGCGGGGTGTTTCGTCGCTGCGATATTCGTGTGCGAGGCTGAGTCTGGAACTGCGGAGGATCTAAATGAATGGAAGCACCAGCGTGAATGCAGTGCAATGTGGCGCAAGGCAGCAACGACAAGGAATGAATGTGTGTACAACGGTTAGTATTCTTGGCCATGGGCTGATTGTGCAGGTTTGTATTTGTTGTGCGCTGTTCGGGACAGCTGAATTGCTGGCAGCGCCAGCAATAGACGTTTGCTGAATGTGTTGCTTGAACGGATCCGGCGGAAAGCCTAGTGCAGGCGGGTGTATTTGATTTGTCGAAATTACCCGAGGTGTTTACTTCTGGCGTACTCGAGATGTACCATCTGGGATGCAGTGGTTATCCGGCAACAGCGGGCTCGCGCCAGGATGTTCGTAGCTCTTATCCGTTGTCATAAGAGGCAAGCATAAGGTGAAGACTTCGTCGAGGCATGTGCGTATTATACCGTCTTCCTTTTCGTCTCGTCCAGCGCTAGTTGGTCTCGCAGCGAGGCGCAAGCCTGCAGGGACATTTCATCGAGTAAACTGCGTGGTTTTTCAGGTAGTACGTGGCCTGCCCTGGGTTGCTTTGCTCGAACTGAAATCAGTTGCGTTTGCAAGAAAGAACATACCGAGTGTTTGTCTTGGAGGTAGCAGGCCTGGAAGAGCGAGCATGTTGAGGTTGTGCAGCTTGTTCGCGAGCGTCGACTACTTGTATGACGAATTTGTATGCGGCGTTGTGCCTGCGCCCTCCTTTGCCACAGGCAGTATGGCTTCAAGTGGAAACTGCTCTGCTTTGAGAGTTGACTGCTACTGTTAGGTTTCAGGATGGGTATTGGCAGGCATGGGTGTGTATGTGCATGTACTTAGTTCTAGTGGCAGTGTGAGAGGAAGTATGGCTTCGTAATGCTTTGGCCATGAGGGTGATTCGTGTTGCCCAGATCTGGGTGGTTCGTCGCTGCGATATGCGTTTGTGAGACAGAGTGTGAAATGACGAGGGATCTCAGTGAATGGTAGCGTCAGCATTGGTGCAACGCGTTGCGTGTTGTAGGGCAGCAGCGACAAGGCATGGATGTGGGTAGATTGGTTAGTAGGCTTGGCGATGCGCTCATTATGCAGGGTTGTAGTTGTTGCGCGGAGGAGGTGGGAGTTGAACTGCGGGCGGCGGCTGAACGCGCCAGCAAAAGACGTTTACTAAATTTTTTGCTTGCACGGATCCGGCGGAACGCTTAGCCCAGGCAGATGCATTTGGTTTGTCGAAATTATTTGAGGTGTTTTGTGTTTAGTAGGGGATATGTATGCGTTGCAAGCAGGGATTCTCCCTCACCCGTGAGCCCGCGCCAGGATGCTTGTAGCGCTTCTCCGTTGTCATCGGAGACAAGCATAAGGCGAAGGCTCCGTCTAGCCTTTTAGCTCTTGTATAGTCTTTATCTTCGGCACGTCCAGGGCTAGGTGGTCTGTGTGCAAGACGCGCCCCTCCAGGGACACTTCATGGAGTACGTTGCATGGCTTTGCACTCGGTATTTGGCTTGGACTGGTTTCCTTGTCCGGACGGAAATAAGCTGCGTTTGCAGCAAAGGGCATACCGTGTGTTTGGCTGGGAGGTAGCTCGCCTAGAAGAGCGAGCATGTCGATGCTGAGCAGCTTGTTTGCGCGTCAGCTAAGGCGGTGTGACGAAGTTGTATGAGGCGTTGTGCCAGCGGCCCCTGCTTTGCCGCAGGAAGTATGGCGTCACGGGAAAGCTGTTCTGCTTTACGCGTTGACTGCTGCTGTGATGTTTTATGCTGGGTAATGGCAGGCATTTGCGTGTATATGCTTGCGCGCATCTAGATGGAGTTGCAGCGTGACAAGGACTGGGGAATCGTATTGCTTTGAGCGTGGGCGTGCTTGATGTTGCCGGGGCGGGGTGTTTCGTGGCTGCGATGTGCATTTGCGAGGCAGAATCCGGCATTACGGATACCTGAGTGAATGGACAAAGCAGCATGGGTGGAGTTGGATGCGTGTTGTAACGCAGCAGCGATAAGGCACGGATGTGTCTAAAACGGTGAGTAGGTTCGGGGATGCGCTGATTACGCAGGGTTGTATTTGTTGTGTGGGTGACGGGAGACTTGAATTGCTGGCGGCAGCTGACAATGCAAGCAGCATACGTCTGGACAATTTGTTGCTTGGACGGGTCCGGCGGAACGCTCAGCGCAGACGGGCGTAATTTGTCCAAATTATTCCAGTTTCTTTGCGTTTGGAGTAGGCGAGGTGTGTGTGTGGGAAGCGGGGATTCTTCCCACGCTAGTACATACGCGCCAGGGTGTTCGTAGCGCTTCTCCGTTTTCGTCAGAGGCACGCATACGGCGAAGACTCCGTCGGGCCATGTGCGTATTATGTCGTCTCCCTTTTCTGCATGTCCATTGCTAGTTGGTTTGTCAGGGAGAGGAAAGGCTTCAGGGACACTTAATGGAGCAAGCTGCATGATTCTGCATTTGATATTTGACCTGGACTGGTTCTTTTTTGTCCGGGCAAGAATCAGCTGCGTTCGCAGACACGAGCATGCCTAGTGCTTGTGTGGGCGGTAGCAGGCCTGCAAGTGCGAGCATGTCGAGGTTGTGCAGCTTGTTTGTGCCCGTCCACTGCCGGGGTGTGACGGCGCTGTATGTGGCGTTGTGCCGGAGCCGTCTCCTTTGTCCCAGTCAGTATGGCTTCAAGAGAAAACTCTTCCACTTTGCGCGTTGACTGCTACTGCCTCGTTTCTTGCTAGGTAATGGCGTGCATGGGTGTGTATGTGCTTGTGGGCAGTTAGATGGAGTTGCAGTACGAGAAGAAGTGGGGAATCGTATCGCCTTGAGTGTGCGCGTGCTTGGAGTTACGTAGGACGGGATGATTCGTCGCTGCGTTACGCATGTGCGGGGCAGCGTTTGGCATTACTACGTATCTGAATGAATGTAAGAAGCACCATGGATGCAGTGGAATGCGTGTTGTAGGGCAGGAGCGACGGGGCATGCATGCGTATAGAACGGTTAGTAGAATTGGGGATGCGGTGATTATGCACGGTTCTATTTGTTTTGCGGGAGAGGGGAAAGTTGAATTGCGGGCGGCGGTTGACAGCGCAAGCAAAAGACGTTTACTAAATTTGTTGCTTGGGTGGATCCGGCGGGATGTTAAGCGCAGGCGGATGTATTTAATTTGTCAAAATTATTCGAGGTGTTTTGTGTTTGGAGTAGGCGGGATGTGTGGGGAGGACGAAGAGATTCTCCCACACCAGCAAACTCGCGCCAGGGTGTTCGTAGCGTTTCTCCGTTCACTTCAGTGGCAAGCAAAGGACGAAGACTCCCTCGAGCCGTGTGCGTATTATCTCGTCTTCGCCTTCGGAACGTCCAGTGCTAGTTGGTCTCTCAACGAGGCGGACGCCTGGAGGGACACTTCATGGAATACGCTGCATGGTTTTGTAATCGGTATTTGGCCAGGGCCGGGTTTTTTGGACCTGACAGAAATAAGCTTCGTTTGCATAAAAGACCATACCAAGTGTTTTACTTGGAGGTAGCGGGCCCGAAAGGGCGAGCATGTCAAAGTTGTGCAGCTTATTTGCGGGCATCGACTGCCTTGCTGTGACGAGGTTGTATGCATCGTTGCGTCAGAGCTCTCCTCTGCCCCAGAGAGTATGGCTTCAAGAGAAAACGTAACGGCTTTCCGCGGTTACTGCTACTGTTAGGTTTCATGCTGGGTAATGGCAGGCATGGGGGTATATGTGCTTGTGCGCAGTTAGGTGGAGTTGCAGTGTGAGAAGACGTTGGAGGTCGTATTGCTTTGAGGATGGGCGTGTTTGGTATTGCCCACAGCGAGGTGTTTCGTCGCTGCGATATGCGTATACGGGGCAACCTCTAG
The DNA here is from genome assembly GCA_904066245.1 of Eimeria sp. OTU-Y. Classification (NCBI taxonomy): domain Eukaryota; phylum Apicomplexa; class Conoidasida; order Eucoccidiorida; family Eimeriidae; genus Eimeria; species Eimeria sp. OTU-Y. The sequence goes on from CAJFCZ010000337.1 coordinate 9,897, forward strand.
CATTACGAAGGATCTGAATGGATGGGAGCCAAAACATGGGCGCTGCTCGATACGTGTTGTAATTCAGCAGGGACAAGGCAGGGATGTGTATAGAATGGTTGGTAGGCTTGGCGATGGGCTGATTATAGCAGGGACGTATGCAGTGTACGTAGGAAAGGAGAACTGAATTACGGGCGGCGGATGGGTGCGCAGACAAAGGCGGTTTAGTAGCTTTGTTGCTTGGACGGATCTGGCGGAACGCCTAGCGAAGGCGGATGCAATTTGTTTGTCGAAATTACTCGAGGTGTTTTGCGTTTGGAGTATGCGAGATGTGTGTGGTGGACGGGAGGATTTCCCCCGCACCAACAAGCTCGCGCCAGGCTGTTCGTGGCGCTGCTTCTCCGTTGTCATCAGTTGCAAGCATAAAGTGACGACTTTGTCTAGCCATGTGGGTATTATATGATATTCATCTTGGGCACATCCACTCGTGCGTGCTCTCTCAAGGAGGCGCAAGCCTGGAGGCACACTTCATCGAGCAAGCTGTATGGCCTTCCATTTGGTACTTGGCCTGGGCTGGGTGGTTTCGTCCGGACTGAAATCAGCTGCGTTTGCAGGAAAGAGCAAACTGAATGGTTGGCTTGGAGTTAGCAGGCCTACAAGAGCGAGCATGTCGATGTTGTGCAGCTTGTTTGCGCGCGTCAAGTACACCGGTGTGACGCGGTTGTATGCGGTGTCGTGCCAGCGCCCCCTGCTTTTCTCCAGGCCGTATGACTTCAAGAGAAAACTCTTCTGCCTTTCGGCGTTGACTGCTGGTGTTAGGTTTCATAATGGGCTATGGCAGGCATGGGTGTGTATGTGCTTGCGCGCAGTTAGATGGAGTTGCAGTGAGAGGAGACGTGGGGAATCGTGCTGCTTTGAGCGTGCGTGTGCTCGGTGCTACTAGTTGCTTCGTGTTTGGAGTAGGCGAGATGTGTGTGCGGGAAGCAGGGATTCTGCCCCAGCAGGAAGCTCGTGCGAGGATGTTGGTAGCGCTTTGGCGTTGTCATCAGAGGCACACATGAGGTGAAGACGCGCTTGAGCCATGTGCGTATTATACCATCTTCGTCTTTGGCACTTCCAGTGCTAGTGAGATCTCTCAGCGGGAGGCAAGCCTAGAGGGACACTTCATGGAGCAAGCTCCATGGTTTTGCATCCGGTATTTGGCCTGGGCTGGATTCCTTTGACCTGACAGAAATAAGCTGTGTTTGAAAAAAGAGCATACCGAGTGTTTGGCTTGGAGGTAGCAGGCCTGCAGGAGCGAGCATGCCGCGGTTGTGCAGGTTGATTGTGCTCGTCGACTGCCGCGGTGTGACGGCGCTGTCCCTTTTGCCCCAGAGAGTATGGCGTCAAGGGGAGACTGTTCTCCTTTGCGCGTTGACTACTACTGTTAGATTTCATGTTGGGCTATGGCAGGCATGGGTGTGTATGTGTCTGCGCGCAGTTAGATGGAATTGCTAGTTGCATTGTGATACGAAGTGGGGAGTCGTGTTGTCTTGAGCTTGCGCGTGCTTGGTGTTGCCCAGGGCGGGGTGTTTCGTCGCTGCAATATGTGTTCGCGCGGCAGCGTCTCGCATTAATCAGGATCTGAGTGAATGGACGCAGCGGCATGGGTGCGGTGCGATGCGTGTCGTAAGGCAAGAGCGACAAGGCATGGATGTGTGCAGAGAGGTTAGTAGGTTTGGGGATGGGATGATTATGCAGGGTTGTAATTGTTGTGCGGGGGACGGGAGAGCTGAATCGCGGTCGGAGGCTGACCGCGAAAGCAAAAGAGGTTTAGTAGATTTGCTGCTTGGATGGATCCTGCGGAACGCTTCGCGCAGGGGGATGAATTTGGCTTGGCGAAGTTATTCTGGGTGGTTTGTGTTTGGCGGAGGCAAGGTGTGTATGTGTGGGGAGGGACAGGGATTCTTTCACACCAGCAACTTCACGCCAGGTTGCCATTGCCATTAGAGGCAAACATAAGGTGAAAATTCCCTCTAGCCATGTGCGTATTATATCGACTGCGCCTCCGTCACCTCCAGTGGTAGTTGGTCTCTCAGGGAGGCGCAAGCCTGCAGGGACATTTTACGGAGCCAGCTGCATGGTTTTTCAGCTGGTATGTGACCTGATCTAGGTTCTTTTGTCCGTACTGAAATAAGGTGCGTTTGCAGACAACAACGTACTGTCTGTTCTTCTTGCAGGTAGCAGGCAGGCAAGAGCGCGCATGTCGAGGTTGTGCAGTTTGTTTTACAGCGTCGACTGCTTGTGTGTGACGACAATAATTGCGGTGTTGTGCTAGCGCTCCCTGCTTCGCCCCAGGCAGTATGGCTTTGAGAGGAAACTCGTCTTCTTCGTAGGCCAGCCGATGCTGTTAGGGTTCATGCTGGCTAATGGCAGGCATGGGTGTGTATGCGCTTGCGCGCGGTTGCATGGGGTTGCAGTGTGAGAAGAGGTGAGCGGTCGTACTGCTTTGAGCGTGCGCATGCTTGGTGTTGCCCAGGGTGGGCTATTTGGTCGCTGTGGCATTCGTGTGCGAGTGTGGCATTACGAAGGATCTGAGTGAATGGGAGCAGCAACATGGGTGAAGTGCGATGCGTGTTGTAATTCAGGAGCGACAAGGCAGGGATGTGTGTAGAATGGTTAGTAGGCTTGGGAATGAGCTTATTATGCAGCATTGTAGTTGTGTGGAGGGAGGGAGAGTTGAAATACTGCCCGCGGCTGCCAGCGCAAGCAAAATACGTTTAGAAGATTGTCGCTTGGACGGTTTTGGAAGAACGCGTATCGCAGGCGGATGTATTTGGTTTGGCGAAGTTATTCTGGGTGTCTTGTGCTTGGTGTAGGCGAGATGCGTGTGCAGGAACCAGGGTTTCCTCCGCACCAGCAAGGTCTCGCCAAGGTGTTCGTAGCGCTTCTCCGTTGTCATCAGTAGTAAGCATAGGGTGAAGATTCCGTCAAGCCGTGTGCTTATTATGTGATTTACATCGTCGGTGCGTTCAGGGCTAGTTGGTCCGTCAAGGAAGGGCAAGCCTAGAGGGACACTTCACACCGTACGCTGCATGGTTTTGCATTTGGTATATGGCCTGGGCTCGGCTGTTTTGTCCCGACTGAAATCAGCTGCGTTTGCAGAATAGTGCATAGCGCGTGTTTGGCGTGAAGCTAACAGGCGTGCCACGTCGAGAATGGCCAGGCTATGCAGCTTGTTTGCGCGCGTCGACTGCCGCGATGTGACAAAGCTGTATGCGGCGCTGTGTCAGAGTGCCCTCCATTGCCCAGAGAGTATGGCTTCACGAGAAGACTCTTCTGCTTTGCGCCTTCACTGCTGCTGCTAGGTTTCCTCCTGGTTATTGGCAGGCATGGGTGTGTATGTGTTTGCGCGCAGTTAGATGGAAAATAAGTGGGTAGTCGGATTGCTTTGAGCGTGCACGTGCTCGGTGTTACGTAGGACGAGGCTCGTGGCCCCTGCGATATGTGTTTGTGAGGCAGGGTGTGATATTACGAAGGATCTGAGTGAATGGGAGCAGCAGTATGGGTGCGGTGCGATGCGTGTTGCAAGACAGCAGCGACAGAGCATGGATGTGTGTAGGACGGTAGGTAGGGTTGGCGATTTGCTGACTATGGCAGGGTTGTAGTTATTCTGCGTAGGAGGATAGGGTTGATTTGCGGGCGGCGGCTGGCAGGGCATACAAAAGGCGTCCACTATATTTGATACTTTGACGGATCCGGCGGAATGCCTAGCGCGGGCGGTTGTATTCGGTTTGGCGAAATTCCTGGAGGTGTTTTGTGTTTGGAGTAAGCGAGATGTGTCTGTGGGACGCAGGGATTCTTCCGCACCAGCAAGCTCTCTGCAGGGTTTTCACAGCTGTTCTCCGTTGTTATCAGAGGCACGCATAGAGTTATGACTCCGTCCACCGACGTGCGCATTATATGCTCTTCGTGTTCGGCACGTCCAGTGCTAGTTGGTCTCCTAAGGAGGGGCGAGCCTCCAGGGACACTTCGTGGAGTAAGCTGCAAGGTTTTGCAATCGGTATTTGGCCTGGGCTGGATCCTTTTGTCCGGACCGAATTCAGCTGCGTTTTCAGAAAAGCCCATGGCGAATGTTTGGCTTGGGGGTATCAGGCCTGCAAGATCGAGCATATCGAGGTTGTGCAGCGTGTTTTGCGCGCGTCGACTGCCTCGGTGTGACGGCGTTGTATACCGCGTCGTGCCAGCGCTCTCTAGTCCTCCCCAGGCGGTATGCCTTCCAGAAAAAAATAACCTTCTGCTTTGTGCGTTGACTGCTACTGTTAGGTTTCATGCTGGGTAATGGCGTGCATGGGTATGTATGCGCTTGCGCCCAGTTAGATGGAATTGCAGGGTGAGACGAGTTGGGCAGTTGTATTGCTTTGAGGGTGCACGTGCTTGGCGTTACGTTGGGCGAGGTTTTTCACGGCTGCGATATTCATTTGCGAGGCCGAGTCCTACCGTACAAAGGATCTGAATGAATGGAAGCATCAGCATGGGTGCGGTGCGTTGCATGTTGTAAGGCAGCTGTGACAAGGCATGGATGTGTGCAGAATGGTTACTAGGTTTCGGGATTGTCTGATTATGCGGAGCTACAGTTGTTGTGCAGAGGAAAGGAAAGTTGGATTGCGGGCGGTGGCGGGGAGCTGAAGCAAATGATGTTTAGTAGATTTGTTGCTTGGACGGATCCGGCAGTACCCCTAGAGCAGGCGTATGCATCTGGTTTGGCAGGAGTACTCCAGTTGTTTCGTGTCGGCAAGTAGGCGAGATGTGTGTGGGAAGCAGGGATTCTCCCGCACCAGCAAGCGCTAGCCAGGGTATTCGTGGCGCTTTCCCGTTGTCACCAGAAAGACGAATAAGGTGAAGACTCCCTTGAGCCATGTGCGTATTGTGCCGTCTTCGCCCTCGGAACGTCCAGTGCTGGTTGCTCCCTCAAGGGGATGCAAGCCTGCATGGACACTTCATCGAGTAAGCTGCGTGGTTTTGCATTTGGTACTTGGCCTGGGCTGGGTTCTTTTGTCCGGACTGAAATCAGCTGCGTTTGCAGCAAAGAGCAAACTGAGGGGTTGGCTTGGAGTTTACAGGCCTGGGAGAGCGAGCATGTCGATGTTGTGCAGCTTGTTTGCGCGCGTCAACTAAAGCGGTGTGACGAGGTTGTATGCGGTGTTGTGCCAGCGCCCCTTGCTTTGCCCCAGGAAGTATGGCGTCAAGGGGAAGCTGTTCGGCTTTGCTCGCTGACTGCTGCTGCTAGGTTTCATGCTGGGCTATGGCAGGCATGGGTGTGTATGTGCTTGCGCATAGTTAGATGGAGTTGCAGTGTGATAAGAAGTGGGGAGTCGTATTGCTTTGGCCGTGCGCGTGCTTGGTGTTGCCCAGGGTGGTCTACTTGGTCGCCGCGATATTCATGTGCGAGGCGGAGTGTGGCATTACGAAGGATCTGAGTGAATGGACGAAGCAGCATGGGTGCAGTGCGATGCGTGTTATAGTTCACCAGCGACAAGGCAGGGATGTGTATAGAATGGTTGGTAGGCTTGCCAATGGG
>CAJFCZ010000338.1:0-15434 GCA_904066245.1 Eimeria sp. OTU-Y
TTATAATAGTTAATGATTGTTTATCGTTCATCTAGGTTACGTTGATAGTATATGCTGAGTGTGCACCTATATAGCAAGGCTTAGGGTTCATACGTAGTAACAGTGCAGACCAGCTGTTCACTACACAGGTAGTAGGACGGCCATACGCGCATTAGCTCTGAGGACGTTGGGACACAGAGGAGGGAGGTCAGCTGCTTTTATGGAGCCCTCATTTTCTGTCCTTTGGCTCCACTGCAGCACGGGACGGTCGTTACATAGGTTTGAGGACTCGTTACACTTGGTAGCACCGCATGGTTCATCAGGGCAGGTTCAAGCCACGTACGCCACCCCAACAACATGGCAGTCTTTTGCACAGCAGGGGTTATCAACTTTTTTCATATATACCTTTCTCACAGGTGCTGTGAGAGAAGTATACATACAAAAATACGTGTGTGCAAAATTTTGAAGCCTTTCCAGGAAATCTTTGTCAAGATCACAGCCATTTCTCCTCCTGTGCGATGGATATTTTTCACATTCTGCCGCCTTGTGGGAAGGCAACGGACTTTTGCGAGCTTCGCTGATCTGAAACGAGCCCAAGTTCTGCATCCCATCCTGATGATAACGTTTTTAAGCGAAGAAAAATTTACAATAAACTACTCCGCAGTTGATAACAGTCTACACACAGCGGGCATATCCACGTAGAGGCAGTGGAGGTTCCTTGGCTCCCTTGGCTTGTACCGCCGTCTTGAAACGCACCGGACGATCTACAATTCTTGTTGGCATATTCTTTGTTAGAATGGAGCCCACGATGATGTTGATTACACGGCTCCGCATAAACAATGTGATTGATTATGTGATTCCACGCTTCCTGTGCATATACGGGCTATGGATGGTTTCAGGATGCATTACTATGGACATCCATCCCCCTATTCACGAGAGGGCAGGCTATGATGGATCTGAGAGAACGTCAGCAAATGAAACTGTCCAGCGAGAGCAGCATTGAGAGGCATCATTCATTGGTGAGCAGAAGACCAACGGTAGACCTGCAGCTTCTATATGTTTGGTCGATAGCAGGGCTGCTGCCCGCAGATGGGAAATCGGTAAAGCGCTGGACCGCGGATAAGGAACTGGGAAGGTGAGAAGGTTGAAATTCAAGAGATGATGCAGTAATTTAGCATAAATGTGAGCATTTCTTATCCTCAGCCCTAACTGAGAAGGAAATATGCCGATTTAGAAACGACATAGATGTAGAACCTATGCGTATTGGAGCCGTAAACGGAAAACAAATGGATGAATGAATGTGTAAATGCCTTCTAGAAAAATACTAGACGAGCCGACAGCCAGCAGGCAATGAATTCGACAGCTGGAACGCCGGGGAGGACGTGACAAGTGGCACATATGCTTTTGCAAAAAAACGGTCATACAGCTGCGGATTTCAGACGGATGAAAGTGAGTAGATTACCGAATAAGCAGGATCACGAGCGCATAAGCCAGGGAAACAAATACCCCTCCCAGGGAAGTTCCCAGGTCGCCACATGATGTGCAGCGCAGTAATGGACCCAGCGGGGGTGACTGTCCCAAGTGCACATCCGCCTCGCGTCAAGTCTGTGCTTATTCAAGCGCGTGTTAAAGCCAAAACGTCTTCACCCCTGTAACGCCGCTCCACCTTAAATCAGTTCTTCAGGGCAGGTAGTTGCTTCCTAGTGAGCCACACTTTGTTTCCCACCGCTTACTCCATTGGTTGTCTCTAGAACAAACAAGGGACAGGAGCAGCAACGGGTTGCCAACAACCATCGGCTGAGCAGTGGGAGTCTGTCTTTGCACCGGTACGAAGCGAAATGGCAGTGCAAGAGATGGGGAATAGCAGTAAAGGGGGAGCAAAGGTATTAGAAGCAGGTGGTGAGCAAGACGAGAGCGAAGTTGTGCCCCAGTGGTGACGGCATATCCATGTAGGAAAGGAGTATGGCAACTGCACTTTGTATTGTGGGAACGACAACGGTGTTCCACGTTGATGCTGCAGGGGGTCCCTGTTTGGCTTCTTAGATACCGTGGAGTCGCGAAGTTCCATTAGCTTTAAGGCAGTGGAGCGTCTACAGCGTAAGGTGCGGTGACTTCCAGAAGAGCGTGTGTTCACAGTAGCTAACGGTGAACAGTTGCGTATTGATCGCGTCGCGATGTGGTATGTAGATGAACGTTTCTCGTTAGATTTCCTAGTAGGGACTATCGTTTATGATGTAGTGCTGGGGATTGAGTGGCTGACCGAGCTTTAGGCCGCTTGCTATGTCCAGTCCGACAATGTGAGAACCTATGCGGATGGCAAGTGGTGTGAGTGACCTATTGTCCAAATTTGTGCGGAAAAACGGAAAGAGGGTTACATTTATAAAGTGTGCCAAATGACCCCGCGAGAGCTGGCACATAACGTACTGGCCAACTAGGTGGCAGATATGACAGCGAAGGAGGCAGGTACAGCTCCCACCCAAGCAGAGGAAGGGAGGTTCCGGCTGACGCTTTACTTCAAGAGGCCACCCGTTGCATCGGCTATACCTCATGCTGGCTGTACCCGAACCCAGCGTGACAGCTGCCGTTAGGCTTGCGGATGAGACTTAAGGGGTATTTTGCTGTGCAATGTACGCAACTACGCCACACACGCCCAGCAGGCCAGCGTTGCAGCCCTTGCTGTCACGACGGTGACAGTGGTCTCCGTCGTCAACGGCTAAGCTCGAATACCTTCAGTTCGACGAGTAGATAGAGTCAAGAGAATCAAGGGATATTCCATATGAGGTACTCGACATGTTCCTTGCGCATCGATAGCTCTCCCGCGGCACCCTGTCAGTTGGGCTGCCACCGAAGCGCCGGCATGACCATATTCTACTAGTATCTGGGAGAGTACCTGCAAACTCTGCCACCTACCTAGTGGCTGCTGATCACCTATATATTTTCACAAGCAACGAATAACTAAGTCTTCGGTTTATGGGTGGAGAAGGCCAACGTATTCCCCTATATGCCATCCTACGATTATGGTGGATAAGAGAGATGCTGCTTACGGGGAGCGAAAGATGCGTATAGTTGTTAACTTTCAGGCGTTAAATGCCCTTATGATAGCTCCAGTTTTCCCGCAGCCTCCTAGTCACACTATCCTACAATTACTGGGGGACCTGTAATTGTGAAGTATATTTTTACCCTCAACCTTGAAGCCCGATTCCACCATATCCGTATGGCAAAAAAGAGATCCGTGGAAGAAGATATGGGGTTATACGCGTATAATGTCAAGCCCTTTCGCCCCAAGGGTGCATCTTCTGCATTTCATGCTAATATCAACCCCTATCTACCGCCCTTACCATTACAGAATGCATAGCCTACCCTGGAGATATTCTTATTTACAGCCCTGATCCCCCTAGCCACGCTACCTCCTGGGACAACTGCAAGTATCTTCCTCATTACTCCCGTTTCACCCTAAATTCCCCAACTGCAAGCATACGAAGAGGGAACTCAGGTACTTGGGGTACATGATTACTGCAGATGGCATTAATTCCGCTGCAGAGATGATAGAAGCCCTACAGGCATATCCGGAAGTGCTAACGAACGAGATACAAGCGCGTCAGTTTATCGGCACTGCGAAGTTATCATGGAACCTGACTGCTTGAAGGTCACCCGTCCACTTGTTGATCTTACACGCTTTCACTGGAGATAGATTCATACACAAGTGGGGCGGCAGCCCAAGCAGCATGTAATCGAGTATACAACATTACAGTTTCCCCGCACAACGAAGCCTTTCTCGTTGTATACAGATGCCTCAGGCTATGCAAGCAGAAGGATACTTTAGCAACCCGGCAAGCCAATTGGATTCGCTAGTCAGGTTATGAAACCCATTCGGCAGAAATATTCGACATACAATCAAGAACTTCTGGCCTTGGTTACTGCTCTCGAGAAGTGGCCTTACTTGCTAAGAGTTGCTAAGGTTACGGCGCATACTGATCATCCAGCCTTTACCCACTTACAACGGAGCAAACTGCCGATGCCTCTGCGTGAATGCACGGCTCAATGGCTAGACTTCCTTGCCCAAGCCCCAGATCCTATTATCGTTTACTTTCAGGGTACGCCAATCAGGTGGCGGATGCAGTATCTCGCCTCCCTTGTTACCCTACCTCACGCCATAAAAACACTCTCAAGGAACGCGTGCCCCCCTTACCACGGTCAGTAGCACCACTTATGTTAGCAACCAAACACACAGACCAGGCTCACAACAGTAGGGAAAGGCATGCCAACTATTGACAGCTGGCCGGCATTCTGGGCAGCATTCGTTTGCGAACAGTTTGGCAACGCCCCAATCCATCGCCGAGTACGGCTTCGACGGGCAAGCCAAGGGAAGTCGTCAGCGGCATCGATGCACGCATGCTCCCCTAACACCAGAACGACGAACACGCCGGAGCGGCCCAGTGAAGCTTTCCAATTCGAGGTCTGCGATCGCCAACTAACCTTCTGCTATGTGGCGCCTTACTTGGACGTCGGCACTCACGGCGTATGGCATATCTATAACGCAGGGCTCCCTAAATTTCTTAGACACGTTCTTTATACCCACCACGATCATGTGACAGTAGGGCATCGATATCATAAGCAGACCTTGGCTATGAGCAAATAGTATTATTGGCCAGGAATGCGAACACGCACTGCAGCCTAAGTGGAATCATGCACAATATGTAGAGCATCTAAGTCGGTGAACCACAAAACTGTCGGCCGCCTTCAGTAGTTGCTCACTCCTTCCAGTCATGTGAGACTCGATATTATCACTGATCTGCTTCTCACTACAGCGGGGAATGAATGGATTCTAGTGTTGGTCGATTCACTCAGCAAAATGACTCATTTCGTTCCTGCTTAGAAATCCTTTACAGCCCCTGACACTGTGGAGATCCTTCCGGACACGGATTCCCACGCATGCTCATTTCTGATCGTGACCCTGGTTTCCACCATGACCTTTGGCAACAACTGCGTACTCATTTTGATTTCAACCGTGTAATGCCCTCATCTTACAATCCCCCGAGTGATGGCCAAACAGAAAGAATGAATCGCGGTATTGAGCAAATCGTACGAGCGTAGATACAATATGATGAACGGGAATGGTAGCGCTTCCTGCCTGCACTGGAGCTTGCCTACAACACAACCACCCATTTGGCAACTGGTCGAGGTTATGCTTGGTGCGAAAAAACTCTCAGCTGAAGGCCTTGACATTGTTGGCGACTTGGCCCCTATATTAACTCCTCCGACGACGAAGCGTTTTGGCCAACTCTGCGACCCGGCACAGAGTCACATCATGGGCGCGAGACGGCAGCCGATTCAAAGAGACGAACAATGGAGAACGCAGTGGGAGACAAAGTGTGGCTCAGTAGCAAACATCTACCGGCCCTGAAGAACTGCCCTAAATTGGAGCGCGGATACTGCAGCCCTCTTCGAGGGTACCGACACATCGATGCTGTGGCTTGCCGTCTTGCAGTGCCATCCACCTACAAGTGTTGTAACGTCTTCCACGTTTCTCAGTTGTTTATCCACCGTCCATGCGCTGCGGAGGCGCTGCCCTGGACGCCACTGTGGCTATGGCGTGGCCTTTCACCCACTATGAGATTGGCAAGCTTACGGACCAGTACGCTGTCGACTGGATACTAGACCAGTGAGGTTCCTGAGGTCAGGTTCAGCACGCCGTCAAGCGGCGAGACGGGACGGAGGAACGAGCAATGGGGGAACCCTGCCATAATCTCACCGGATACCCAGCCCTTTAAAAGTTCCAAGACCGGTGGAAAGGGGGTACAAGGGAGGATCCCCAAGGCAGGCGGGAAAGGGAGGCTGAACAGCCAAGGGACACAATTGCCAGTAGAGCACAACTGAGCAGAGCAGACCAGAGCAGAGCTCAGCCCTAGGAGGAAACCAAAGCAGCAGGAGAGTCAAACGATGATCCGGAGAGCGGGACAGGTCGCACAGGCTTCTCTGTGCAGACCAGCTGAACAGGAACATGCGGTCAGACGCCGGTATAGATGGGCAACCGCCTCGCCCTACAAACCATAGGCTAGGCAGCACCACAGGAGGCCCACCACTCAGGGGCTGCAGGAACATTTTATTGGGGGCAGTAGACAGCGGATAGAAAAGGAAGTAGGACTGGAATGAAGGGAATTTCCCGAGATGGGGCAGCGGACGCAACCCGCGAAGGGGAGATACCCTAGTGCACAGACACTAAAATGGAGTTCAGATGCGGCCTCTGGTCTATCCTGTGGGAAGAATACAAAAAATATATTATCACAAATACATCATGCAACTTTAGACAGAAAATAAGGCAATCGATCATAGAGTGCTCGGCATCCAACCAAGTCTTTGGGCTGTCAGAGCCTGACACTGTAGCTGAGGAACTGTCCCACTACACAGGCGATGGCATTGAGCTTTGTTTTGTCGTTTTTCCTCACAGGAGGACTTGAACACGGATAAGGGTTGTTCTGTGACAGTCTAATTACATTCGAAAATACTCTCTGACTGGTATCGATTATTTATCGGGTGTTCACAGAGTAGATACGCAAAGGGCTGCTGTATTAAATAGCTCTTTTGCTAAGCTGCTACTACGATTAAGCTCACACGGTATGTAGGCGCATACCTGTATCGACTACGCTGCACTCAGCTCACAACCCTTAATACTCAATAGGTGAATGTTTAAAACCTTAAATCAAATCTTTAGTCCCATAAAAGTTTCTGATAGCCCAAATAATTAAGTCTGAGCCCTCGTCACTGATCCCTTGAGGGGTTGGCGCATCGGTGGGGGGGCCGGCGTCGTTGCCAGCCCCATCCTTAGGGGAACAGCCAGCACTTCTGTCAAATAGGTGTTGCTTCTTGTACAAATTGACAGGATTCTCTCTAAACGGCATTTTACTCGTACTCGTATGTGTGTTAGCTCTCTAAATGCGCCGGATGCGCCACATTGTAGTGCCGCAGCACTACAGGTGTGATGCGGTAGAAACAGAGAGCGCTGCGCATTACACCTGGAATCTGACGTGCCGCTGGGACTGTTCGCATTCGCACACGATCCTGCTTATTTCTGCCCTCATTTGCAATTTAAAAGCTTACTGTAGTGTTATTTTCACCTGCAGACTTTCATTGATCCTTTCTCGTGTAATTTTGGATCCCTTATCGACCGCGCCGTCTGGTGGAGCACGCAGGCATCTATTGTCGTTTAGCGTTGGACTTTTTTTGTGTATATTTGCTTCGTAGATGAATTGTGTCCTTGCGTCCCCTTTCAGGAGTGGAATAACTGCAGTGAATGTTCACTACAGTCACTGCCGTACTGCCCGCCTAACAGGTTAGGGTGTGTGTTGCGGTGGTGTGTCAATTAATAGATGTGCACGAGGGTGCACATCTATTAATCGACACACCACACACACTTTAGGGGAGAGGACATTGAATCTACCCTCTAACCTTGCGGTTGCGTTTTCCTAGCCAATTAGTTGTATAGTTTAAGCCTTCTGTAGCTTAGTACCAGCAGCATGAGGCTGGGAGACAGGGCGTTTTCGCCGGTCAGAGACAGTCTGCAACGGGGACTTATGGAGGTGCCACACAGGGTAGTGTTGTTGGAGTTGATTAATAATCTATCTGGGCTTTAGAAAGTATTCGTCTTTGTAAAGATTTCCCTAGTTACTGCACTATTCTAAATCAAGGTGCGAACAGGAGAGGGACTGACGCCTCGCTCGCCAGCAGCTTTCCTTTGCCCGCAGATCCTCCCTTGGTCCTAGCAGACAACTGCAGACTCTAAAGGCAGTAGCAGCATTGGCTGCCATCGAAAGCAGCAACGGGCCCCTCTAGGTGCAAGCTCTCAAGTTTTCATGTCCTTATACTATTGCGACAGTTTACTGCCATACTTTCTAAAATTGTGTTTTTCTATCTATAGGTCTCTTATTCTTTCGCCTCAGCAGCCTTCCCTTCCTTCCTTTGTGGCTGCCAGGTGAGTCGCTCTCGGCGGTAGCAGTAGCCTCAGTTCTTCTAGTTTCCAGCAGCAAGGCAGTAGTAAAAGGCGAAAGCAGCGATTCGTCGAAGACGGAGTGCAGCAAAAAGCAGAGGAAGCAGCTGCATAAGCCATAACAAGAACCATGAGCTGCGCCCGTTGAGTCCCCTTTTCGTTGCAGAGGCAAGTGCAGACAGTGTAGCTGGACCCCGCTTTGGCAGGCATCTCAGCCTTGGGCTACAAAGCTAGAGCAGGCGGTATTTGTGGGAGACGGGGGGTTGCTGGGGAGGAACTGCAGGTGTTCCATGCTCTGACCACACTCGGGGCAGATGTTCCCACTTGCGGATACGAGGCTAGATAACTAATGCCAAGGCAGTTGCTTTGCCACTTCTGCAACGTTAGTAAGTGCAGAAAATGGGAACCTAGTTGTGGTTTCATATTAGTCTGCCTTGCGGCACTAGTTACAGCAAGGCGCATCGCAATCCGTCCCGGGCAGCCTCAACTTGCACAGGTCCCAGGCCCTGCGAACGATTTGCCTAAGGCCCAGTGTGGGATGAGGCGAGAAGGTGCTTTGGAAGCCTTCTCAGGCTTCCTCATCTCGCGCCGGCCCCAAGCCCGCAGGCCAGTGTGCCTATGGGCCTGTGCGAACTGGGGTTGTTTAACATGCGTGAAATCACTGAGAAGCCTCCCTTAGTAGCACATGCCAACATTGCAGAGAGTGAAAAAGGACGTATTGGGCCCTAGGAAGCTAGATGCCTGCCCGCATGTAGGAGCGCATGCTCTGACTTGGTCAGATCGTGCCACGCATAGAAGATATACCCTCACGAAGTCGAGCAAGCCACCTACCGTACAATTAAGACCACCCTCAGAGGAAATGCACCCAAACTTCTGCCTCTAGCAAAGAGTTGGTCCTGCAGGAATGCTGCGCCGACCAAGAGCGGCGTACCTCAGACATAAACACCCCCTGCTTCCTGCTCATAGACGTCAGCTATCGGCAAACGAATAGGTGAAACCCAGCTGTTGGGCCAAGGCATTTGAACCTTGCATATTAAACTTAATAATGGACTCTAGGTGCTGGCAAACAATGATGAGCTCGGAGTTATCAAGCAAGGCCTGGCTGAGCAAAGAGGCCTTCGCGGAGCTGAGCGGTGCGCTGGGGTTTCGCCGCTAGCCAGGTATTGCAATATATACCGTGCTAGCCCTTGGAATGCGAGGCAAACCAAGAGAACTTCCAAATATAAATCCTTTACTTACGCTTTGAAAGTTGTGTTTTTGCCGGGAATTGTTGAGCAACTGCTAAGACTCCAAGGAAGGCGACGTGGCGTACGCGGGACGCCGATCTGCTAACCGGCCGATCCCAATGTCGCTCCGTAAACGCGCATAAGCCAGGCGTAATACTGTTGTTCACTGAGTTGTATTTTATTTAACCATCTCTAGTTTATTTTCCGCTTATTTTGTCTTGCCTTACCATCCACTGCAGAGTTCGAGGGCTCGCCATCTAGCCTCATGCCGGCTCGGCTGCGGCCGGTGGGGTTTCCCAATGAGTATTGTGGGATCAGAGAGGATGGGGCTGTTCTTGTGCCCTCTTAATCTCTTTTTAATCGGACTCGCCTTCTCGCTTTGCTCAGTAGGGTTCTATGCGTGGGAGGCCCATGGTGCGGCCCCCGCCCTCGCGGAAGAGGGCTTCTCGTATGCACCAACAGAATCAACAGCATCCCCATCAGCAGTTCAACATAACTCTTTTGCAGATTCTCTAGTTCCTGACTCCATAAGTTACAGAGGCTATCGCAGAGTACCCCGAATCAGCGTCCTCGCGAGGGCCACTGCCGCCGCTGCTATCGCCGCAGTTGCATTCTTTCTTTTCCGTTGCTTCTCTTCCCTTAAGCGTTCTGCAGCTTCGAGAACCTACCGTCGCCTTTCTGAAAAGGGTAGTTCGTGCGAGGTAAGCTGCAGGTGAACGACACACCTTGTTGAACGAAGAACGCATTTGCTCATCGTTGCCGGGCGCAACAGTACCCTATCCTCACCGGTTTTGTGATTTGCCTCAGCCAGACACTGCGGAAACTAGCAGTGGAGACGGGGGAGAAAGTAATAATGCAGGCAATAAAGGAGAGGGCGCATCATCGGGGGAACACAGCAGTGTGGGCGGTGAGGAAGGAAAATCTGGTGGTGATTCCGGACCCCCTAGCGCCTTTTGGGACCTTTTCAGAAAAATCACTCTCGAGAGTGAAAAAGCCAAAAGAGCAGAACAGGGACTTTCCGATGAGGCTTGGGCTGAGGCGAATACGGGAATTGAGGATATTCTGCAGGGAGGAACTATTCCACAGGGCGTAATGTTCGACAGGTTTTCGGAATATATAGACAGAGTAGATTACCAAACGAAAAAAAAAGCTCATGTAGAATCAGAATCGGAAGATTCCGAACCGGAAGATGCGGGAGTTCCCGAACCCGAAGATGACCCTCTGGAGGCTATGCGGGAACGCTATCTAAAGTCCCGGAAGATGAATTTCTCCGTATGTCTGTAGAGGTTCGGGGAAATTGAAGCTGGCCCACTAGCAATACAAATAGCCTGCATAGCCTTCGGTTTGCTGGACAGTTGTCTTCTGCCAAAATATTTTGCCTTGCAATAGCTTGTAGTTGGGCAGAGTCACTGCTGCTGAGAGTGGCTCCCAACGCATGAAGGTACGACGAAGGACTTGTTTGCGATTATTTGTACGTCTGCTCCACCAGGCCTTGGTCAGAGAAATCCTTTCAGGGGCGCAGCGCTTCCTTGAGGACTTCCATTGTCGGTTTACTGCACCTGCTCCGTTACATCAGCCCTCCTGCAGACTATGCAGCATTTGCAACAGTTCACGGTTGACTCACCCTTCTACGACCGCCCAGTAATCACATAGAAGCTTCTGTGCAACAGCTACAGCCTTGTTTCCTAGAGCAGGTTGCCGCCTCCTGCGAGAGCAGTACTTTCCACGGCGGTTGATGCTGTCTCATACTGGGTGAGCTTGGGTCTGCAGCGAAAGGGGAGTTCTGTGTTGAGCGTACGGAGACCAGGTTCACCTTCCGAGTAGAAAAGGTTGGCCCCCAAGTAAGAGCTTCGTCCTTTTCTATCCTTATTTATAAATGAAGGGTTGTTCGGCAAGGTGTCGTTACGTCGAATATTCCATTCGCGTGAAAGCTGTGTAGTAACGCATTCAACACATGGGACCTACTTTACTAAGTCGTGCGTTGGTGTAGAGACTAAAGTTACCACATTTTGAGTAATGATATGCACAGCTTAAGGCTGCTCTTTATTGTGCGCAGTTGTTGTGCTGGTGGTCTTGGCCTTGTGGCAGTGCGATGCCTTCATTTGCGCACTGGCGGATCCACCGCGCCTGAGATATATACATTGCCTTGTCTGTCCCCGTATTTTCCAGTTCTCTTATGGCTCGCCTTAAGCACGCTGTTTTGAAATGGAATGTCTGCTTGCTCTGACAGTACACATATAAGAACACTGGTAACATGGTGCTTTCTGGCTACTTCTTTGCCCCTTGATGCCACCTAGACACTGTTCAGACAACGTGTGGCATGCCACAGAAAGCTTGTAATCCGCTAGTCTGTTTATTTGATTAAGTGCATACAGCAATGCCCACAGGACACTGTGTAATGCTCCTGCAAGAGCATGTACCACTGTGGCTCAAACGCTTAGATCGCACCAGCAGCCACTTGTTGAATTCATTTGGAGGAGGAACGTACTCTAAACCCTAAACCTTAACCACTTTCATTCGCAACTGCTGTTAACATTTCTGGCGCAGTACAAGTTACCTACTGGGGGAGGCGAAGAATTGGACGAGGCAAGAAACACAAGCAAACTTCTCGTTAGGTCAACCGCGCAGTTTATATGGGCCTAACCTCTGCAGGCCTCACCTGTTTGACCACTGAACCCTTCTTCTTCAAGGCAGCAGCACAAGTGTTATGCGCAAAGATGCAGCTGTGGAGACACCATTTTTTCCTTGCCCGTGTTCGCTTTTGATTAGGGAGTGCATCTTATGGATTGATTGCAGCTACACGGAAGATTGCAACTGCAGGTTTTGCCAAACAGTCGCCCCACAGCAGCGTGTATGGTAGTAAATATGTTGGGATGCGCGACATTTTGTTTCTTTGTCTTGTTGGCTCTGGCGCTTGCTTGCTTCAGAAAGATACCGAACCGGAATATGAGACTGCGACGGCCGTCACTCCCGCAGGTGAAGGCGAAGCCCTACGGGGGGTATTGCAAGCGAGTACCACCTCCACAGAAGAGGTGAGCAGGCAAATGAAGCTGGTTAAATCGAGGTGCAAATGCACTTCGAGACGTGGCATTGGGGCTCTCATTTCTGTGCTCTGACATGCGGGTAACCACTGGCTGTGCTAGCAATTAATCCGGACCAAGTCTTTACAGTGATTCCGTGGTTATGTCGGAGCATTCAATAGTGCGACAAGCATGCGGAATCCAAGGAACACCGTATATTGAAAGCAGTCGCAGCTGCCATGGCCAATATCAACGTATCCTCAGGAAAACACAAGGGGGAAAGAAGCGTTTTGTTTTTCATTGCTGCGAATAAGACAGGTTCATGTCTTGTATATTGGTAGAACCGCAGCGGGTAGTAGCTAGGCGACCCATGAATACCAGCTAATGGACGAGAATGTTCTTTTGCATTGCAAACGCGAAGATGTGCCTTTGTCTTTGTTGAGGGTGTACCACTTTCTATGTCCCTGACCAAGTGGGGTCCGGCATTTTAAGCACACCAGTTTCATTTTGTCGGGTAAGACAATGGTTACAGATGTGGATGCGCTTCCTTTATAACTGCAGGCCGAAGGAGGTCCGGGGCCAGGCAAGCTAACTCTGGATTTGAGCGATGATGAGGCAAGCCATTAAGCCTGTTCCCTGTAGCCAAGTAGCTACCGCTGATGCCCTCCATCTCATGGGTAGCGTTCTGCGGATTCATTCGGGAAGGGGCTGCAAGCGCTCACGACCCTGTTGGTGATGAATGCTAGCGTAATGCATCAGTGGGTTTCCTCTGTGTATACACCAAGCACGAGGTCAACGTGGGCCATGTCCGCTTGCTGGCTATTCTTCACTGTGCAATCCGCCTTCGCTCAATCAGGATGGTGGAAGTCTAGTTCAGAACGCCTTTTCGAGAGGAAGTACGCTGGGACTGGGCCGACGTGCGGCACGTGGTCTTGGCCCTTCCAAGGTCAGTCACTTGACGTTTATCGACATGATCGAGTCGCTGACTACTCACTTATTGCCTAAGGTTTTGCGCTTTGTTAGCCAAAACGAAAACGCCTTCGTCAGCGGTTTATTGGATTCGTGTGAAGAAAAATAATACAGGGAGTCAGCAAGGAATGGATAAGCTAGAGCCAGCAGCTTTTCGCTGCCTACCTCATTTATCAAAGTTTCACCTATATGTCTTAGGATGCTATCATTGTGATTTTTGTGCGCCAGATACCCACAGGAAGCGCGGCCCTGACAGCCGCTGATTTGGAAGACGAGGTAGGCCTCCGTATATTCTTCACAAGGCAGTCTAGTCACGTACTGGATTCACATCCTTAGAGGCCTCCTAGTGTGAAGATGATGCTTGCTCCTTGAATGTGCCATCTGCGTTTTCGAAGGAAGAGGAAGCTTTTGGGATTAAAACTAAACGTGGGGAAGAACCAAAACAAGTAAGAGTACTCTGTCGTTTTTCTAAACTTCCTGCATAGCTGCATGTGCGACTCAGTTTTTATCACTACAGTAGAGCAGCATGCTTGCCTTTACACTCCAGAAAGGGGGCTTCTGCCTGAGTAGGCGCACGCCTGCACGCAGTAAGAGTGACCTTTGCATTGTAGTAAGTGCTAGGCTTGCTTTGGGGAGCACGCCTGCTTCCAATTTGTCTGGAGAGGAAGACGGCGCAAAAGCGCATCTAGCCAAGGCACACGGTGTAAGTGTGATCCCTTGGCCCATCGACGCTGCAGCACATGCATTCTCTAAGTTGTCGCCAAACTGATATTGACGCCGCATCGTTGGTGGCGTCAACCTGGATGGGCTGTTTTGAGACATTGGCGATTCTCTCTTGTGTTTGCAGAATATCTGATACTAGCCTCGACGGTTGCTGGTTTCCCCAATGTTCTAGACAGTCTTCCGTTTCGTTAGAGCGCTTCGAATGTTTTACCCGGTAACATGCTATTTCCCATAAAACGTTGCGTGCGCCGCTATAAAAGTCATTATCACAGGCGCAAATGCTGCAACCGAGTGACTCACTGTGTTTTTACGTAAATTCACAAATCGCCACCTAGCGACGTTCACTGAATATGTAGCTTGAAAGCGCTCGGCGCACCCAGTTTTCGCCAACTTTTCCGCATTCACGCAACTGACTTTGTTCACACTTCAGGCTAAATGTAATATGCACCGCCTGTACACGCACGAATAGAAGAGGGTTTCTCCTAGGACGTGCATGAACGTTTTGCAAGGGCAGAAGCTGTGAGGGTCTGCCTACAGCAAACGCTTGACCGAGATGGCAAGCTTGGGTTAATCTGTGCCAGGTTTGTGTTATTCTGTTTTGTGTGTGCATCTCGATTCTGCAGGCCATGGGTAGCTCTATCCATCTGAAGGCTGATATTATGATATGGCTTTTTTAGATGGCCGGAAGGGCGAAGCAGCAGGTAGTTCTGATTCCTTCGGAGCGCTTTTGTGTATTCTCAGCGTCCTGTAAAATCCACTTCGTTGAAGGCGGCGGTGCATAAACTCGTTAAGAAAATTATGAAGCGCCGCGGCCACGTAGGCTTTCAACACGTTCATCTAGATTACAGCTCTTGCCAATTCTACATCCCCGTAGGACGCGTGATGATCCCTTCTTCATAGCCTAGAATGTAGCGGCTTGCTAGCTGCTGCGAGGCGCCTTTGTATGGTACTGCAGGGAGGTGACGACGAGGACGACGATTCAGATGACAGTGTGAGCATCATTTCGAGGCGCATCTAGCCGCTAGAATAAAAGCTTGTCCGCCTTCCCAGATAAACCTCCAATAAACGCAGACACGACAACTAGCCAGCATTTGGCTTTGCTGCTTAGCTCCGTTTGCGCACACTTGTCGTGTCGTGCTGCGTTCTCAGGGTGACGAAGACTCAGAAGCCCTTGTTGTTAGTGCCTCCCTGGAGAACATGCCGGGTTCCCGGTCTAATTATCTGCAGAGCTATTAAATTTTGCTGAGTTACCGAGTTTGCTGCGCACTCGTGCATGTCTAATTTAGCATCCACAGTATTTATGCGTATTTATGCTCCACTTCTCTCGAGAGTCTGCAGACAACATGCATGCACAGGAGCACTAAAGAGAACCCAGTATATCCTATATTGTGTTTTGCTTGTGTCTAGTGCCCTTCCACAGAACAACTGACAACTTTTTGTGAAGACATGTGTGACCTCAGGACTCGGTCCTCAAGGCGTTAGAAGCTGCTCAGGAAGGCCAACCTGGGCCATCGGACCCATCTAGCCCTGAGG
>CAJFCZ010000339.1:0-15379 GCA_904066245.1 Eimeria sp. OTU-Y
TACATGCAGTGCCTCGAGAGAAGGCAAACCAAAGGCTAGCGTCGAGCAATAGACATACAATTCAATTAAAACCCAGTTTCATTCGTCTGATCATTGCGACGCTCGTTGTGTTGTATCCCGGAGTCTTCCTGATCCTTTTATTTGTTACCCTGTTGGCGCTGTTCACAGCCTTCCTTTCCCAGCTTCTCACCTGTGTTCATGTGTCCACTAACTCACATTACGTGACAATCTCTATTGCACAGGAACCCAATGCGTTGGTTGTTACTCCCTCCCTGTTGTTTTTGTGCAGATATCGGCTGTTGCTGCCGCTTAACTCTTCTACTCCCCTTCTGGGCGGGCCTACCATTCAGAGCACCACTATCCATAAGCTCCAAGTTGGGGTCATTTCTAAGGCTCGTTTCTTTCTTCAGAGGTACGCTGTGGAAGTAAGTTTCTTTTCTTGTTGTACGTGAATGCACCCCAATATCTCAGTGGGTTAATCATTTCACACTTTGGCTCCCTCTCCATGGCCCAGCCGATTACCGATTGCCTGTCTACCGGGGACCGCCTTGCTATAAGCGTCTTAAGCGGGATGCTGTTTGCGGGCGAGCAATATTTCGTGGTGCAACACTCTACCGCCAGCTTTCTTTTTACATTTTCCACTTTTTTCACAGTATGTTCCGTTGATAGGCGGGGAGTAAACGTACACTACGGCACATGCTTAGAGGCACACACTGTCAGGAGTTGCTCCGGTAACATGGGATCCTTGATTCTGTGGTCCGCCAAATTCGCTCACCCCCTTTTCATAAAGAAGGCGCCAATAGGAGTTGTAAATGTTCCGGCTCTCTCTGGATACGGAGGTGTGGGACGAGGGAACCGAGGAACTCCTCCACGGGCTCCCTGCAGCCATGCTCTTCATAGCTGGATGGTTCGCAAGTGCAGATGCATTTTTCTTGAATTGTTCTTGGTAAAAGAACATTTTTAGCTGGATGGCATACAGTATTCCCGAAAGTTGGTGGCATGCCATCCAGAAGGCAGTTCACCAACCTCCACTGTGCTAACGGAGCAACGGCTGAGGCTTAGATGAAGACTTTTGAAAGAGCCTGAAATCATTATTTGTTTTTGTGTGTATATATATATTTCGCAGCACCTGTGTTAAGAACCATATGCATGTAGCAGGCCGCCATACCGTTGGGGTTACTGTCGTTGCTCATATCTACCCCGATGAACCATGCGGTACTACCAAGTATAATGAGGGTAGTGTGTCCTATTTAGGAACGATTGCGAGCTGCGATATGATACCCGAGGCGTATTGGCCTAAGGGCCTGGGTCCGGTGCGAGAGGAGCCGCCCTGCGATGGGTCGCAACGCACATGATGGCAACTAGTGCTGCAGTGCTGCTCCATATGCAATTACTGCCAAGCCCCCCTTTTCTGCGTGCACGAACACCGTAGGCAATTGATAGGCACGGACATGGCAGCACATATTTTGCGGGTGAGTAGAGGGAGGCGTGCCAGCCTCACAGACATCATACTGCACCACCGGTATAGCCACGGGAAACAAGAGTTGCTGCATCGTGTGGTCATCATGTTAACTAAATTAATTCATCCATTAAATTAATTTTGTGCAGTTAAGACTAATTGAATACCAAAGCGTGCTTTAATTTCTGAAATCTGCAGCAAGCGTATCAAATTGGCAGACGAGCTGCCGGACCAGTGTGCACGCACACCCGAAAGGAACACGGAGGGATCTCGGACAGGCAAAAATAAATACAATTACAAATAAACAAATAATATACTTAATATAAAATTGAGAAAAGCAGATGAGGCAATGTTTCGACCGTTGTAATCAGCAGCAGCTTAACTGTAGCGCTGAGCCTCCAGGCTACATACCCATGTCTGTAGTGTCATTAGTTGCACTCTAGTTCCCGAGCCGAATTGCTTCCTTTTATTACTTAAAGCATATTTAGTACCCAAATTAAATGCCAGGAAGGCCGTTCAGCTGGCCATTAAGCCGTACTAGGAAAATAGACCGCTTGGCTGCCCACGGCATCCTTAGCCTGGGTGCCGCGGTGCCCATGGGCGGGCTCGCGGGTGGCCGGGTCGTCGCTGCTGCGAGCACCAACCAGGTCCTTGGACCACGGCGCTAGCCAATCGGCACTAACTGCTTCGATTCTATTACAAAGCCTTACTGACTATTCGCGTTTCTCTACATACTGAGTGTCTTTTTCTATTAAGACCTCAAGTCCGGTACCTTGTAGTGCCGGGCACTACAGCTGAGGCCCGAGGCGGTCTTTGAGCGTTTCGTCTTTGCTTGAGGCCCCGGGTGTTCTGCCCACTGTTGCACTACACACTCATTTAAGTATTTAAATTGCAATTATTTGATTTAACTTTGATAATAATAAACAAGGCCGATCCTTTTGTCCTTCGTGTCTTCGATCTGCCCACAGGTTGTCGCACACCACCGTCCGTAGCCGTCTGTCCTTTTTGTCTGTTTGTATGTTTGTCCCCCTTGTTTCGTCCTCCTTACATTGAAATAAGTGGCATTTGTCCAGGAAAAACAATTAATTAGCACTAAACTGTAAAGCCTAAACCCGAATTCTTCTTGTTAGACCAAACCCAAGCCTGCGGAAGCGCTCCTCGGGCCGCTGTAGACCAGCAGACAGGCCGGCAGACAAATGGCGGGAAAACAGCAGCAGCTTTTCCTATAGCTTCTTTGAAGCTCCTCTAAGAGGCACTCCGCTGCAGTTGTTTCTGCAGCAGCAGCAGCAGCCACAACAATAGCGGCCGTTGCCGCATCAGCAGCCGTAACAGCACCACCAGTGTAACCTATACCAGCATCAACGGCATCAAAATCTGTAGCAGAAATACCTTTATCGTCACAAGTCGCAACCGGAGCAGCAGCAGAAGCCGTGTGAGGAGCGACAGCAGCAGTATCATGAGTGACCTCCGCACCAGCAGCAGCAGCAGCAGCGGCAGCAACTAGGATGTCTGGTTCATCGCCTTCTCATTTGACAGCTGAAGCATCTCCTGTCTGCGTATCCGCACGGGTTTCCATCCGCCTGCGCCCCCCTAGTGTCTCTGCTGCAGCAGCAGCAACAGCGGCAGCAGCAGCCGAAGCCCCGCTGTATTCGGTTATTTCAAAGAACTGTGTTTCAGTTGCGCTGCCCGGAGCAGCACAAAAACAAAAAGATGCATCGCCTGATAATTCTGCTTCCTTCCGTGTCAGCGGGAAGTAAGCACAAACCCTAAACCCTAGACCCTAGACCCTCAATTCAGATGTGTGTAAATTTACAGGATTATATTTATTCATGTGTATTTATAAACATATGTCTATATAGCAGTCTTTGCATGTGTATATTCATAGATTTATATTTGTATATTAGATTTGTTGTGAATATACTTGCATACTTCCATATGTGTAGGTATGTGTGTATACATGCACCTATGTTCATGCATTAATATATTGCGAAATGGAGTAGTTCTTTATTTATTCTGTTTTTAGGGTTTTCGATGCAAACGCATGCAATACGGCGTTGTATGTAAACACCCTTCAGCCTCTTGTCCTCTCAGCAACGGAAGTGAGATACAGGCCCTAAACCCTCAAACCCTCAACCATTGCTCTCAAATTCATTTTATCTCCCCAGTCTCGCCCAACTCATCCCTCACACACCAGAGGAGCAGCGCCTCTTTGCTGCTGCTGCTTCTACTATTGCTGCCGCTGTGCTGCTCCTGCTGTTGCTGTTACTGCTGCTGCTACTACTGCTGCTCCTGATATTGCTGTTTCTGCTGCTACTGCTCTTCTTGCTGCTGTTCCCGCTGTTGGTGCTTTTGCTACTGCCACTGTTGCTACTGCTGCTACGGCTGCTGCTGTTGCTGTCGCTGTTTCCGCTTGCCTTTCAGGGAATAAGCACTTTGGTGATAGCCTATGGGACCTCCAGTAGCGGCAAATCCCATTCTCTGTTTGGTTCATTTCAGTCCCCTGGTTTAGTTTTCTCTTCTCTAGCCGATCTCTTCTCTCACATCGCATCCTACAACAATCCAAACTCTAAAAGCAATAAACCGATACCTTCCTCCGTTCAAAAGGCACCGTGGACAGGGCCCCCCCCCGGGAAACCGCGAGAACCTACCCCTAAAACATCAAACAAAACACACTCAGGGCCCCCTACTGGTGGCCCCACTAAGGGGCCCCCAGGAAAGCCTTCTGAGGGCCCCCCTGCTTGTCCTTGCGTGGAGGCGGGCGTGTTGGGTAGTGAGTTTAGCGTTAGGATTTCATTTTTAGAGATTCGAGAGGAAGAAGTAGGGGATCTGTTGTTGGGGTGTATAGGCAGCTATTGGCCTGGACAGCGGCTTCCCCCGGTCTGCCTGAAAGGGGAAAAGGAGGCGAATGGAAACGGAGAGGAGACAAACGACATTAAACAGATTGATTTAGAGACAGTTGAAGATGCGGTGGAGCTCGTAGCTAGGTAGGAGGCTGATCTCAATTCCATAAACCCTAAACCCTAAACCCTCAACAGGGCGAAACAACCTTTACAGCAAAATACAGAGAGAAGTACACACAGACACTAGCACGGGAGGCACGGACCCAAGCAAACAAGCAGAGAACACAGGCAAAACAAAACAACAGACAGAAAAGAAATGGAGACAAGTATATCTCCTCTTGTTCTCCTTGGAGCAGAAAGCAGATCACCAGTTCCCCTTAAAACACACACAGGTTCTTAGTCTCTGCCGGTATATCGGGTTTTGTCCGTCTCTCTGTTTGTTGCGTATGTATGCCTGCTCTTTGCACCTATTTAGTTCTTGCCTTCTGTTCGTTTTAGTCTCTTCCTCTCGCCTTTGTTCCTATCTCCAACCGTCTCTGAGTGCTTCTGCTTTCGCCATTGCCTATGCATTTATCGCCGTCTTTGTATATGTCTCCTTTTCTGTCCTGTCACTTCATTCCTATCTGTTGCTGTCTTTGTGTGTGTCTTTGTTTGTGTTGTATTCGCCGCTGCCTGCTTTTTCTCTCTGCCTTCCTTCATATGGCTGCCTCTTATCGACATGTCTTTGCCTCTACCTCCTTCTCTGTCTTGGTTTCTGTCTCTTGCTTCTGTCTCCGTTTTTGTCTCTGTCTCGTATTTTCGTTTCTGCCATTGTCTCTTTTCCGGCTTTTGCCTCTCTATTCGTCTTTATCTACGTTTCTTTCCTGTGTCACTTGGCCTTTGTTTGTCTTTGTCTCTTGCCCCTGTCTCCTCTCTCAGTCTCTGTCTCTCTTTCCCCCTCTGTCTCCCTATTTGTCTTCGTCCCTGCCTGTATCTTTTGATTCTGTCTCTTTACTTTCTCATTAGACTCCTCCAGTAAACCCGATCCGTCTCCAATGTCTTCCTTTATGCAGGCTGTTCTGTCTCCTCTATATATTTATTTATTTTATTTACCAATTAGCCCATTATCCATTTGTCTACAGATTTGTGGATGCAGTTTTTCACCTATCTGTATTTATTTACTTGTTAGTTAGTTAATTCATTCATTCTGTTTATTCATGTATCTATTTGCTATTCATCAGAGTCGTTGCCTTCAAGAAGGCAAGAGACAGCGTTTTAGGGAGCGAGGGGACAAACTGCCTCCTCAGAATATCCGTGGAGCGAGCCTGCTGCCTGCCTTGCCCCCATCACGCGCCTACAGCAGCAGCAGCAGCAGCAGCAGCAGCAGAGGGCGGGAAGGAGACAGGAGCAGCCTTAGTATCTGAGAGGAAGAAGACGGATGCTGTAGCAAACATGGAGACAGTTAAAATCCTAAAGGCTGACATAACCTTCTTCGAGGCCGCTAGTGTAGAGACACTCCTCAGCCAGCCAGAAGGTTTGTCTCTCTTGCTTGTGCATTTCTACTTTCTGTTTGTCCGCCCTTATTGTTATTAGTGTTGCAGTAGCAGCGGTTGCAGAAGCAGCATCTGCAGCAGCAGCAGCAACTTTACCGTCTGCAGCAGTACCTTCAGAATATGCAGCGGGACCTTTAGCACTTGCAGCAGCAGGGTCAGGACCGGCAGTAACAGGAGTAGCAGCAGCAGCAACAAGCGCAGCACTAGCAGCAGCAGGCTCCTCAGCAACACCAGGAGCAGGAGCAGGAAAAGGCGCAACAGCATCAGCAGGAGCAGCGCATTGTACCTGTATTTTGCGTGTGTTTATTTCAGGGGCTGCTATCAACAGGAGTTTATTTTATTTAACGGAATGTCTTCTGCGTTTGTCTGATCCTTCCTCTTTAAACGCATTTGCATGGGGGGCCTCAGCAGCAACACAGCTCCTGAAGGGGGCCCTCAAGGGCCCTGGCTTTCTGCTGCTGCTCGCAACCCTCAGTCCATCCCCTCTTTATCTTGCGCCATCCCTGGCTGTCCTTCGCCTTGCTGCTTCCGTCTCTGGTAATAAAAGAAAAATTGAAAGGCAATTCATTCGACCGCAAAAGTACGCATGCATGCGAATGCCTGTGCAATGCAGCGTGCTGCTGCTGCTGCCACCGCTGAGACTGTCATTCTTCCTACTGTTGAATCTGCTGCTGCTAGTGCTGACGAAACTACTGCTGCTGCTGTCTCGCCTGTCGCTCCTGATTGTGGTGCTCTTGGCGCTGCGTCAGCTGCTGCTACCGCTGCTGCGCCTGCTTCTGCTATTACTCCTGCTGCTGCACCTGCTGCTGCTGCTGCTGCTAACAGGGCCTGTACTATGTAGTTTTCTCCACTGAACTGCAAGGGAGCTTTAGTTTTGTCTGCACCGTCAAAGCCCTAAACCCCCGCAACCCCTAAACCCTCAACCCTAAAACCTAAGTCCGTAAACCCTTTCTGCGCGTCAGGTCCCGCCTGTTCTCTCTCCACCGTTCGGTATTGCGAGAGACCGAAGCTCTTTTCGTCGGTGTCTCCTTGTTGAGAAGACAGCAACAGCAGAAGCAGCAGCAGCAACAGAAGCAGCAGCTGCTGCGGGTGCGAAGGCAAAACGAATGGTGGCTACCAACCACAGAAGAGAGACTGAGAGCTGTTGGCGAAACTAGAGAAAGACTCAGGCAACTCCAGAACAAGGCAAGCGTTTACAGTTTGGGATTTAGGGTTTAGGATTTATGACTAAGGGTTGAGGGCCTCGAGTCGCCGGCTTGGGGTTTCGGCGTAATGTTTGGAGTCAAGGGTACACGCCTCAGGTTGTGGGAAGAGATTAGGGTTTAGGGATTAGGGTTTGGTGCTTAGGGTTTGCGTTTCGGGAGTTCCGGTTGAGAATGCAGGGTTCGCTGCTTAAGATCCACGTTTTAGGGTTTAGGGTTGAGCGGTTAGGGTTTAGTGAAAAGGATCCACGTTCCCGGGAATACAATCGAGTGTTCAGGGTTTATTGCTTGATGCTTAGCGTCTACGTTTCCAGGTCTAGGGTTGTGAGCTTAAAAATTAGGGTTTTGTGCTGAGGTTTAGCGTCTTTGAATTTAGGGCATATGGTCTACTGTTTAGGATTTAGGGTTTTGCCTGCAGATCCTCGTGGGGGGCTCCGCTGACTGGCAGCTTCTAGAGGGGTCTCGCGTTCTCCATTTGTGTCGCCTCTTGGAGCGCCTGCACCGCAGCAGCAATTTGATGCGTTTTGCGTTTTCTGAAGAAATTCAAACTAAAGAACGAATACCTACGAAGGGGCCCTCCCGGGGGACTGTCAGAACCCTAAGGCCCAAGCCGAAACCTTTGAAATTGCTCCCACTAAACCTCAATACTAAAGAAAAACCCACAGTATTCACACCCATTGCTGAGGTGCCTATACATCTCAGCCCATTAGCAACACCAGCGGCAGCAGACGCAGCAGCAGCGGCAGCAAAGGACGACCCAATTAACCTCACGGCCCTTTTCTTCGGCAGGGATATGGAAGAGGGCTACCATCAAGAAGGGATCGTACATCCGGAAGGGGCGCCCACATATCCTCAACAGGGCTATCATTCTGCTGCCGTTCGCCGCTTGTTCAGTAATGACAAAGAGGAAGTGCCTTCTCCTACATCGAAGACCGAGCAACCAGAAGGAACGAAGAGGTCCCCCAAGGCCAATGCAAGGGGCCACCAAGACCACTTCCTTAATTCCGATGAGGGCCCCCACCTTAATCCTAGCGCCCGCGCTGCAACAGTAGCAGAAGAAACAGTAGCAGAAAGACTCCCCTGTGTAAGAAAGCGAGAGCCTGACTTGGGTGCAGCACCAGGTGTAGATTCACCTCAAGAGGACTTAAGGGGGGCCTCGAAGCCACAGCAGCTAGTGCCCGCTGTGGGGCGCCCCCGTCCCTTGCATGTCCCTGACGTCTGTGGGGTGCAGCCAGTAGGTGTATCCCCACTTCCAACTCCTCTGGCCTTCGATCCAGAAGGAGAGAGAGAAGCAGATGAGGAGACTCAACAACAACGGATCTTTTTTAAGGTTCAGCTGAAGCTAAAGGCAGCGCGGCCTCTCACGCTGGGGAGCCCCAAGAGGGGTTCCGTAGAAAGACTGCAGCAGCAGGAGGAGCAGCAGCACCGGCAGCAGCAACTTGGTTTATACTGCAGCGAGGAAGAGGAGCAGCGCCAGCACAATCCAAACCTCCTCACTCCACGCTTCAGTACAAGGATAGGAGTGGTTGGAGACGATTCCTTGGAGGCGATCCCCACAGGCCCTCCACAGGCAGCAACAGCCCTCGGGAGTAGCAGTAGCAGCAGCACCAGCAGGAGCAGCACCATCAGCAGCAAGAGCCGCGCAGGTGTGCGACAGGAGCGGTCAGAAGATGATAGAAATAAACTCTTGAAAGAGGCATCTGCGCTTCGGGTAAGTCTGGCCGTCAGAGCCCCTAATGCGCCAACATGCCTCGTGCGTGCAATGCTTACTGCGTGCAAACTGTGGGCAAGGCATGCACAAGGCATGATGCATGCAAGTGTGGGCTTGCTGCTACTCATCTCGCTGTATGGAGCAGAACAGCTAGTCCAGCTCCTACAGCTGCTTCTGCTGCTGATGCCGCTGCTGCTGCGTCTTCTTCTGCTGCTCCTGTGTACAGAGCGAAGTGATGAGCCTTATTCAAGACAGCCCAACTGACAAGCCCTGGGGAGCTCCCCGCTTCAGCAGATCTCCCTCCTTTAGGAGGGCGCCCCCTCCTTCCCCGCTGATTCTTACGAACCCTCGCAGCAGCAGCAGCGAGACCGAGGGGGCCCCCCGCTGGCGTGCCCGCCGCAGCAGCCCCCGCGAGGGCCCTCCTAAGGAACCCCGTGGGTACCCTACGTCTAGGGGGCCCCCTGTCCCGTGTGATCGCCGGGGGGGGGCTTGTGGGGGAGATGCCCCTGCGTGCAATCTGTATTGTGTGCATGCCCACCTCCCCTTGTCTCCTGCCAACGCTGCCTCTCCTTGCTGTGGTCCCCTAGCTCATCAGGGGGCCCCCCAGCCTCACCAGGGGTGCCTTCACCTAGTTGAGATGCCTTGCAACTCACCTGCAACCCCGTGGAACCCCCCAGTGGCTACTGCCGCAGGAGGGGAGCGGGCCCCCGGCGATATGCGGATGCAACGGGGGGGCCCTGGACACTGTCAAGAGCAGGGGACCACCAGGAGACCCCCAAAGGCACCTCCTTTGACGGAGGCAGACTGCCGGTTGCCGCGCTTTAGAGATGCGAAGGGAGGGGTCTCATGGGAGGTCCCTGCTCCTGCTGCGGCAGCAACAGCAGCACCAGCCCATGCCGTACCAACGGATGCAACAGCAGCAGCATCAGCAGACGACAGTGGTTTTTGCCTGCCAGAGGAGCCGAGCAGACGCTGCAGACCAGCTGACACAAAAAATGATCTGCTGTTGCAGAGCTTGCTCAGGCCATGGACCCGGCGGGGGCGGTCTCCTCCTGCTGTGTCTTCTGTCTCTTTCTCCGCTGCCGCTCCCTCTCTTGTCCCTCGTGTCCCTTCTCAGGAGAAGACAAGGGCAGAGGCCACCACAACACGTCAGACCAGAACGACAGCAAGGGAAACATGGGGCCCCTCTGCCCAGGCGAGGGGCCTTCAACGAGAGACGCGAGCAACACACACAAACCAACCTGCACAGACACCCCAGCCTGTCCTTACGTCCCAAACTGGAATGCCCCTGATGCCAGGGCCCCACAATATACATACTCCCCACCTTGCTGGCTTTCCCGCACAGCTCAGGGGCCCCATCTTTATACCTTCGATGGCGGGGGGCCCCATGGGTCCCAAAGAGTATGAGCTGCAGTTCAAGGGTCAGGCGACGTTCTACGGCGGCAGCAGCGACAGCAGCAGTTCCTCGGGGGGACCTCCCTCCTCCCTGAGCTCATCAGCTCCTACAGAAAGAGGAGAAATAGAAAGAAGAGACATGCAAAGGACAGCGACTGCTGGAGCAGCAACTTCTGCAGCAGCAGAGAGGTGTCTCAGCGCCCCTAACGTCAGGGGGAGCTTTCGGCAGGTCCCCGGTACGGGCGAAGCGAATGGTCAAAAGAACAATCATGAACTGCAGCGGCAACACAGCGACCAGCAAAATCAACACCTGCAGCAGCAGCAATGTTCTTCTGAGGGGCCCCCCTTGTCGGGTGTAACCAACAGCATGTCTGTCCTTCCCACCAAACCTGCTGCTGCAGTTGTTCACTCTGCAGTCTCCACCACCGCGTCACATCCTGATGGAGAGGCTCACGGAAAACAGGGAGCCCTAGGGACGCAGGGGCCGCCCAACCATGCCCAAACAGGGAACTTGTCATCTCGTGTGCCTGTAAGCGTCCCTGGGGGCCCCTGCGTAAGAGGGGCACCCCACGGGGGCCCTCCTTACCCTCAGGAGGCTTCTAAGGAGCCCCCGAACACTGCAGCGCATCCCCCATCACTACAACCTCGTGGCGCTCCTTCCCCTGTCCCCCCGAGCAGCAGTTACGAAGGGCCTCTGAGGGGCCCGCCTATGATGCCTTACTCCAATCCTGTGTCTTGGGGCCCTCCCACTTTCGACGCCTCCACTGGGCTCATACATGGGTACAGCACCGGTGCAACCCATTGGGCGCAGGGGATCCCCGGAGCCCCTGGAGCGCTGGGGTCCCGCCCATGCTCCACCGTGCCTCCGCGTATTGTAAGTATAGTGAAGAGGACCCGCGACGGCATCGCGACGGACTTTGGTCTGGGTGGTGAGAAGACCAGAACGGTGTACCCGCCGGATAAGCCCCTCAACATACCTTTGTCCTCCCAGGGCCCCAGAGGGGCCCCCCAAGCAGGGGCCCCCCTCTATTCCACCGGTGCCTATCTGAGCTACGCAGGGGATGCTGGAGGAAAAAGTGTAGCAGCAGCTGAAGCCGCAGTAGCTGGCGTAGCAGGAGCAGCAATTCCCAATGCAGGACTCCCCCCGGCCTCCGTCTGGGGCCCCTCGCCTACTCTGGTGCCGGGGCAGGTCTGGGTAAAGCCTGTGTTCTATCCAGGAGGCCCCCAAGGAGCTGAGGGGGCCCCCCAAGTCACATCGCACCCTCAGAACCCCGCGGCTTACTATGCTTGCCCTCCAACTCCCTCTGCTCGGGGGCCCCAGGGCCCCCCAATGCAACAAGCGACAGGGACCCCAGGGTACTCCTATACGTGGGCGCCTGAAGGGGCTCCCCAACTGCCAAGCGCCCCAGTGGCGACCCCGCGGAGCTGTTCTGTTGGGCCACTGCATACTCCTCTTCGTGGTGCCCCTGTAGTTCGCAGCAGCAGCAGCGGGCCTGCTCCTAGTACAGCTGCGGCAGCTGCTGGTCGAGAGCAGAATTTGCCTGGGGGTTCAATGGGGATGGTGCGGGATGCCAGCATGCAGGAAGATGCAGATGGGAATTGTTTTGATGATTGTTTGGGGCTTATGAACGCGAGAGTGGGTCGCTTCTATCGAAGGAGGCCCCACTTACCAGCAGGACAAACCCTTGCGGGGAATCCGCCTTGTCCCTTCAGAAGGAGGTAACCTGTTGCGGCTGCTGCTGGAACTTGCTGCTGCTGCTAGATGTTACTATTGATATTGTTGCTGTTTCTGCCGCTGGAGGTTGTTGCTTTTGTTGCTGTCGATGCTGTTGCTGAGGACGGCTGCTGTTAACTGCTGTTGCTACTGCCGCCTCTGTTGCTGCTTGTGCTGGATTTCCTCCTGCAGTAATTGCAATTGTTGCTACTGTTGCTGTTGCTTCACCAGTGGCCATCGGCATTTGCTTGTCCCTATGCGCTGCTGTTTTTATTGTTTTAGGAGAAGTGTTTCTCGCGTGGGAAGCAAGCAGGCAAACGCCCCCTGTGCTGCAGGTGCTGCTGGAGCTACAGCAGCCAATCCCCCCGCTAAGGTAGGGGAGGCATGCGGGGCCCCACGCTGCTGCGAAGTGACGGTTTCCTGCGGTACAGGTACACAGAAAGGCTGATGGTCAAGGGGTTTAGGCTTTAGGCTTTGCCTTGTATTCAACTCGGTTTTGGAGTTGAACTGGAACTCCTTCAAATCAAGCTGAGGTGCATCGGCAGGCACCCGGGAAGCCCCTGCTTCTCTTTCCTAGGCTTTACGGTTTACGGTTTAGGAACCTTAGTTGGTTAGAGTGTACGGTTTAGAGGTTCAGTTGTAGCTTTGTCAGCCCTCGAAACCCAGAAGAGTGAAAGTAAATGCACATCGGAGGCGGTTCTGGTATAGGGTTTACGCTGTACGAACATTAGCGAAGGCGCAGATGCTTAAGGCTTAGGGTACATGCACACGGTAGCTAGGGGAGCTGCCAAGTTGGAGTTGTTCCCTTGAAGCAGGAGAATGGAAAAAAGGAGTAGAATGCATCCTCTCCCAGCTACTTCAATGATAGTTTCGTAGAGAGTTGAGGGTTGAGGGTTCATAGCGGACTTGACCCCGCACGTCCCTAGTTGTTTCATTTTGCATCGCATCATTATGCGGCGATAAGTTATTTGGATGGCTCTGGGAAAAGGCTATCAGTGCTGTCATGCAACAAAACAGCGAACGGAGCAGCTAGGACAGAGAACAAGAGAAGACGGGAATACGCTGTGTGTTTTCAACTAGCCAGACTGGGTGTTGTAAGGCTGTGTACATTGGGATTAGGGGTTCTTCTCTTGATAGGAATTGCAGGCAATGGGGTTGAGATGGCGGGGAGGAATAATGAGCATACACTGAAAGTCGTAATATGCATAACCACATGAGGGCACCAAGGCATTACAGGCGGAATCAAGGCATTAAGAGCATACATGTGAAGTTTCAGCTTATTCAGAATGTCGTGAACCGAACTGGTGTATTTTGAATATGGGCAATAGACAGTAATTCTTCTGAATACCCGAGCAATGCAATTTACAATGTGGCAGCCGCCTAGGCACTGCAAGCCCGGCGTACAGAACAAATCTCCAGGTCATACTAATTAAAAGAACAAAATGGTAGGAAAAAAACATACTAAATTATTTGATTATATCCTTTCCACTATTTTGTCAAGGATGTTGTCCCTCCTTCGACCAATTCATACTCATGCATCCTCCAACTCCCCTTCGGGTGGGCGACGTACGTGTAGCAAGCACTACAAGTTCGGTAGATTAGCTACGTGAAATCAGATATTCGACAACATAAGTATTTTGATTATTCATACATTACAAAACATATTTTCCTTCTACCGAAGATTTGTTCTGCGCGCTTCGTGCTTACGTTGGGTGACCAGTGGGTTGGGTGCGGGGTTCCCCGCCCAGCGCTGGAACAGATCCGTGTACTAAAATGAGTACAAAACACTATTTAAATCCTGATTTCGCAGGCAATTTAAGATAGTATACTGCATAATATCAACTTTTATCTGTTTTTACCCATTGCAGAAGGACAGCACGTATGCAATTTCAATCAAGACATCCAGGAAGCTGCCACGCGCTAAGCATTTCGGTGGGCAAGCAGAAATGCAGCAGTTGACGATCTCTGGCTCCCGGATTCAAATTAAAATGCTTACTTCCATAAACTAAAATAAAATGAAACATGATTTTGGTTCACTTTCCCTTGATCCTGCTCTCGGGAACCTGAGGCTAGGTGAGAGGTGAGCACTACCAGTGCCACTGTAAAGTGCCGTAAAGATGTTGAGTACTCCTCTGAGCATGGAAAATATGTGAAAATACAAAAGGTAATTTTGAATTTAACTCAATGAATAGTCAATTAAAACATGGAAGAGAGCAAAAGCAGGAAGTGCGGCTGCATTGCCGCGAGTGCAAGCCATGAGTGCCTCCCCGCTACAGCACACGGAAGCAGAAGGCAGAGCAGCAGCGACACCAGCAGCCACAGCAGGGCCAAACACACCAGCCAGTAAGTAATTTTACCGACTAATAGTTACCATCTGAAGGTTCCATTTGTAGTTTTTTCACTTCCAAAGGAAAGATCTGTTGTTTCGCATTCCGCATTCAGCTGCCAATTCGTAGCAATGTCTGAGAAGGTGAGGAGTACTAGGTGGGGGTTCACCTTTATGTGTTTTTGTTTGTTTACGTTAAATACGGGATGTATTAGCATTTATTGTTTGGCGGGAAGGGCACTAGAATGAGTGTTTCTACAACAATAGGCCAGGGGGAGGCGAGCACGCGGGGGCTTACGCCGTTGTTGAGGGTTTAGGGTTGATAGTTTCGCGCGTAGGGTGGTTACGTGGTGGTGCTTTTGCAAAGGATCACCGGGGTGGAAGTAGGCCCTTCCTTCAGGAATTGCGCGAGTGGCTTATGTCATTGCTGCAGTGCACATAGGTTGTTTAGGGCATCACACACAGGTTGTTTAGGGCATCGGGGTTAGGGTTTAGGATTTGCGTTACTTGTGGGATTGGCTTTTTGCGGGCTACAGGCCGAGCCCCGAGATTCAACCCCAACTAGTCAGGCGTATGGGACAGTTGAGGAACTGAGGAAATATATCGAAACGACTCGCGAGCGACTTGTCAACGACCCAAGAACAAAGCAAATGATTGATTCCGGAGAGGTATTATGCAGGCACCCACGGTCCGGCGCTTAGCGTGTAGGGTTTGCGGATTGCAGGCATCACCATCCCAGGACAACTTTTTCGGCTAGGTTTCAGGGTTCGGAGGCACCACCAGCCCTGGACTTGCGCCGTTAGGGTTTACAGTGTGGGGGTTAGGTGGAATCTGGGGCTTGGCATGACCGTGAGCGACTTGGTCAGTTAGGGTTAACGGGCTGGAATTTAGGGTTTAAGTTGTATGGAATGGGATTTGGGCATTTTGTATTCAGGCAACGTGGGACGAGGTGAAGTCGTACTTGAGGGAGCGCGCACCTCAGCGCTTAATCAACAGCGGTCCCACCACCACCACCTCCACCTACACGTACTCGGTAAGTTGAAGCACCAAGATTACCTACAAGATCTGCTGCTGTTGCTCCCTTTGTTGCTTCCGATTCTCGTATTCGTTGTGGCACTAAAGCTATGCATATATCGGATGTATATGGATGCATGTTTTACTAGTCTGCTGCGTGAATTGACTGTATCTGTTGATGAGTTC
>CAJFCZ010000340.1:0-15377 GCA_904066245.1 Eimeria sp. OTU-Y
GCAGCCAACTATCCCTAGAACCAGAAGGGATAGGGGATATGCGCGCGTGGGCATCCGTTTGCTGACGTTCTCTCGGTGTGAACGCAGGTGCCTCTGCTCGAAGGACGGACGGTAGCTGGAAATGACCGAGGGGGGCTTGCTGTTGGTCACTTTTCTCATGTTGCGTCTCCTGCCAGTTTGGATTGGGTGGGGCAATGGGCCAGTCCCGCCAGTCACGACGACCGGTGTGAGTATGCTGGCGCGAGCCGCTGAAAGGAAGCTGAGTTAATTGGAACAATGGGGGATTCAGCAAAGGAGATGTTCGTGTCTGCAATATCCCTTGGAAAGCAGCAAGCATGGGGTGATAAGAAAGCGGTGCCTCCACACGAGTGTCCACAGTGACCGGTCGCTGCGCATGTTCAGCGACGGACCCACGGGCAGCAATGTGTTCGGAAAGCTGGCTGGTCGGGTGATGATGTTGCTGGTTGAGCGGGCGTAGATGCTGGGCTTGCTTTTGTTTCCTTTGCTGTGGCGTATTTTGCAGACGCTGTCCCAATTGCTGACGGCTCATCGCCGATTTAACACGGTACGTCAATGCCCTTGCTAACCTTTTGTAGCTTGGCTTAAGTTTATTCATCTGTATTTCTAGTGGCAAGCGGTAAAGAAAGACGTTCTCCCTGTAACCCTTTTCAATAATCCCAAAGAAGTCAAGCTGTGCTTGCATCGCCATCAACCAAGAATTTGCTGTGTTGTCTGCTCTGAGCCTTGATTTGCCCGTTATTCGCGTGTAAGTGACGAGCCTGAGAGCTCTTCTACTTACATCTCCCGGGATCGGAAATGATCTTTCTACCCAGTATTGGAGCTGTTGTAGAGCCTTTTTACACTCCGAAATTCTATATGCGGAGATGGTTGCCTCCACAAATAGGTCCTCAGGACTTGACCCCGGCCGTGGAGTTCTAAAGTGCTGCAAGAGCTCTAACATTTTTTCCACGTGGCTTGCAGAACTATAATTATTGACATCA
Source organism: Eimeria sp. OTU-Y (assembly GCA_904066245.1). Classification (NCBI taxonomy): domain Eukaryota; phylum Apicomplexa; class Conoidasida; order Eucoccidiorida; family Eimeriidae; genus Eimeria; species Eimeria sp. OTU-Y. The sequence goes on from CAJFCZ010000340.1 coordinate 1,002, forward strand.
ATAGCTAGGCTTGCCAAGGCCTGCTGTCCCTTCTCCAAAACAAAATCCATTGTTCTCTGCCGCTGCACCTCTACTTCGGGAGTTGAGTATACCCCATATAAAACAAACTCCTGTGCGCATATCGTGAACAACAAGACAAGCAGGAAGGCCTCTTTAGCAGAAGGTAGGTACGGCCCCGTCAGCAAGCCAAGAGACATGAGTCTTTTTAATTCTTCTAGCATATCCAGAGCCTTTGATTCTCCAGTTTCCTTTGAAAGGTCTTCGTCCTGCATGGCCCCCGCTTCTTCTGCCTCATCATCACTTTCGACCTCCTCTTCACTGCACACTTCAATCCATTGCTCTTCCAAATCTGAATCCGAGAGAGCCCTTTTACCAAGGGACCTGAAATGCCTTGGAAATAGAGCCTTTCGGGCACACTGCAAGACGGCAAACGCCACTGCTAAACACACAACCACCAATCCAGCTGTTACAACCAACGGCTGAGATAACGAAGATTGTGCCTGCCGTTTTCTGCTCTTCAACGTCTCACAACTTCCCAAAGACTGCCCCACATCCAGATTCAAGGGGGCGTATGGAGGAATGAGAGCATTTGTGTCTTGAAAAGTGGCATGTGATATAGAAGTTCTCTGGCTTGAAGGCACGTTGGTTGCTTCTTGCGCTCTAGTCACCACTGTTGCTGTTGCTGCTGCTGCAGCAAATATCTTTATGCACCTTAGCCAGCTAGGTACACCATATGCTCCCCTGTATATTCTACAACGGTGGTTGGTCTCCATTGGTATCTAGATACTGCAAGCTCTCCTGGCTGCGGCAGGTTTCTCTTGGGGTAGTTATGGGGTTGGCGCTTTGTGTGGCCGCTTGGAAAGGTGTGCACTTCCAAACCAAACAACTGAACGAAAACCAATATTGCGGGGCGCTAACACCGTGGCAGGAGTGCATTGAAGTACACGGCTTTATACCTGACCAGGCATGGCCTTCTTGGCAAGCAACACATCCATGTTGGAGGCGCCTGCTCTGTCTGCGTGCAGACGGAACTTCCACTGCCCCCCAATTGTTACGCCGCCTTCAATTACCTGCAGTATGGGCCTAAGGCGGCAACTTAGCAATTTTCGCCAGATCGCGGAATTCGATATTTAGTAGAAATTCATGTTTCACCTGGGGAAGTGACGACCTGGAGGTGGAAGGGATGACGGAAGTGCCATCCAGTGGAACTACCTAGGGAAAATCGACGCCGCAAGGTCCAGCACCAGATAACTGGCAGGTTGGCCGACACCTACGCACAGAAGTGTCAAAGACTGAATCGAGACATGCTAATAAGCATTCCCTACTAACTATGCAATCCAAGGAAGGACGAAGCTCATGCCGCCGGCTCATGCCACGGCCCATCCGGAAGCTGGAGACAAGGGTGGAAGACAAGTTAAAAACGAGAATAACAAGCAGTAAAATGTATTGCTTTATATCTCGAAGACAGGACATTGAGAATTTCACTACTTTTCAGCATGCATCCTTCCGCGGTCGGCTCGTTGCAAACCACTGGCGCACGTCTGCGGACTCGAACTGACCGTGCAGAGTGGGATAGCCCATCAGTTTAGTTTCACACTAAATCACTCACAATGTTAGTTTAAGATATGGGGCATCTTCAGCAACTTGAGATGTATAGTTCTCATCTGAGCGGGCAGAAACGTATGTTTCCCTTCCTATCGAGACGAAATGGATATCTCGATTCTCTGGCGAGGCGCATTGGCTTGAGACCAGATCACGTTTCCATGTTTTAACGCCCCCCCAAGTAGGCAATGGGGAGCACAAATTTAGAAAATTCCTTGTAGCCCGCCCTTTTTTGTAGTTGCCCTGTTGTGCCAAGGCCGATGAGGGTATGTGAAAACTTCGCGGCTTAACGTGCTCCGGGCTGGCAGAAGTAGGGCGATCAGGAGTCGCGCTATCGGGAGTACGCAAGATGACTAATCATGCGTCCTCGTTTCGCAGTCCGCACTTACCCATAGTTGAGCAAAGCCCTCATATACCTCGTTTTCTTAATGGTGATTAACGAGGAATCCAGTTCTCAAGCCAGTATGGATGCGGGACGCGTGAGCTAGCATCCCATATGATACGTATTATTGACTGCCGTCCCTGAGCAAGAGCAGCTGTAGAGTTTACAGTTATATGACTGTAAACATACCAAAATATTCTGCATGAACCGATGGCGCGAGGGACTTTCTCCCTCCAGTGAATTCAGAGCCGGTTTGTAGCAGCGCCGACAGCAATGTCACAGTACGTGCAGCTCGTGTTGCTTCCACTTTATTCGACAGTCACATTAGTTTCCCCGATTTCAGTTTACCATCCATATAATTCACTCCAATTAATTCTCATGCGAGTTCATTTCTAATATATTGGGACATTTCAGCTTAGGTCTAGCATTAGCCTGTTTGCTGTGGGTTTCAGCACCCAGTTGTGCCTTCCCGACCGTTTTTCACAGCTCTACACTTGCACTAGGGCAACCAGAAGAGTCTTAACCAGGGGCATGTGACCTGCCCCATCACCTAATGCCCCACCCACATTTAGAAGCATGTGCGGGCCGACGTGGACGTGCTGATAGGATCGAAAGATCAGGGCTCCCAGTTGTGTGGGCCTGCGTTTGTATGCACTTTCAGATACACAATTATTTGTATGTATATGTGTGCACGTACCAATGCGTGTGAATGCTGGCAGGTGTATGCTTGCAATGACATAAATCTCTGTATGTATAAGTGTGCATATACGAATGTGTATGCAGGTATCCCTATGCACAAATCTTTGTGATCATGTGAGCAGGCGCGCGCGTACCTGGATGCATAGGCGTGCTCCTGCGTGTGCAAGCCTATTTGTACAAGCATTTACAGTTTCCTTTTCATCTTCGTGTTCGTGTGTATATTATTTGCATACACGCACGCATCCATATAGAAAATTTTTAGGTTGTTGCATACATATGTCTGTATATTTGTGAGCTTAAACCATATACACGGGCATGCACATTCTGGAACAAATGCAAGCTATTTACGTGTATGCGTATACACACAGATGCGCATGCGCATGTGGATGTGCTCCTATGTGCAGATATATATTCTTATGCATATTTACACAGGCTTGCTCGTGCACGCGTAAAGGCGTCGGTGTGATGATACTTCTGTTTAACTATGCATGCGAATACCTTCGTATATGTATGTTTATGGTATTTCTGCAAGTGTACGTAAGTCTACGTTCTGGCTTGTATTTGCTTCTAGCTATATTCTCATAAATAGGCATGGGGGATGCCCGGAAAGCACGCACGTGCTTTTATGTGCTCACAAGTGTGATGCTTGTGTAGGTGAACGCATGGGCAAGCATTTTCTAGTCCCACTCCACCTATTATTTGGCTCTAGTCGCTGCTGCCCTGTGCAATGGCCGAGCAATTGTACCTGGTAATGAGCGGACCTGGCGTCAAAAGCTTCTACACGCGGCAGCCGATAGGTGGGGGCCTGTGGAAGATTGACATAGGCATCCCGGCATCGAAGGCAAAGAAATAAAGAACTCTCCAGAACGGCTACAGACGCTTTGATGGTTATGGGTGTGTAGAGGCCCCACTGTGGCCCCAATATGCGCGTTGGAGAGGCATTTGTCATAACCTGTTTGACGTTCAAATGGAATAAAGACAGGCACTTCGAAGAATAAGTAGCAAGCAGGTTTGGTACAAATATGAATCTCTTTTCCTTGAGGCCGCGTTACAAACCTTCTGGGCATTTGGGGGTGCTCATTTACAACTCCCTTCCAGCAAAAGACCACAGATTTCGGCAATACAAAAACAAGAAACGCTCCTGCGGTGTAAATGCAGTGCAGACTATATGCAGGATCTAACCGATGAACGGAAATGATAGGCGCCCCTCCCAGCAGAGCCAGAAGTCTAAAAACACATTGCTAACAAACGCGCAATGGCCCAAATATAGCCACAAACGCACCACAGGCACAAGGGCCCTTCAACAAACGCTTGGTGCGTAGTAGCCTACCAACTAATTTGGCTGAATCACTGCCTCCGGTGTTGCAGAGCGGAAACCAGGAAAACGGGTACACCTGCGCTTGTTCAGACACAATGGAGGAAAGGTTATTGTTACCTTACAAATCCCTATAGTTCAGGGTAGTGACCCAGTCCGCTCTCCACGAAGTCCGGAGAGAAAAGGCACATGGCAGTGTTAGTCTGTGTACTCACCTTTCCCATCGGTTGCGTGCATGACATACGAGAGCGACTACAGTGTCTGAGCATTCTCTAGAACAGACGCTGTCAAGACATGAGGAAGAGCAGCCAAAGCGAAGGTTGCATTCTACAACCTTCAAACAATGCCGATAGGCCTGCATGATTGGCTAGTATATGTTGAGGAGTGATCACCACTTATTGCCGTCCCCGCCATCGTCATGAAGACTCCATGCTGCCCCCTAATCTGTCTATAGCGTCCCCCCCAGAGGCTGGAGAGGCCCCTTGGTTCCCTTTAGGGACTGGATTTCTGCTTTCAGATCCTGCAAGCAACTCCAAGCAGCCGCCAGAGGGGGGAGGTATATTCGAAAGTGGAACACGTGACCGTACCTCCCCCCCTTGTCGTGCCTGCCTCGCCCTCGCAGACCAATGACTCCCTGCCTCTGGAAATGCTTCTGCAATCAGGTCCAAGACAGGATTAAGCTCTCTATTCTCGCGCGAAGAGTCCACGTAAAGGCCTCCTTGGGCACCACCACTCTCAGGTGGCCAAAAGACTGCAGGAGCTTCAAAGCGCACGCTGGGTGGCTTTGCCTGACCTCCCCAGTATTGGTGATAAGCCATAGACAAGTTCTGCTGAATATCTGAAGTGGGACTCTGGAAGGTAGGCCTGTGGAGTCCTGGAGACGGGCCTTCAGCTCGCTGACGAGGTTGTGGACTGGCGACAGAAGGTCCAGGCACCACTTGGTGGAACCTATGTTGCGTATGGAGGGTCGTACGGCTTTCATCTGCAAATATGGATGTTGGGAGCACGGTTTCGAGGTACTCACTCTGGCGCTGAGTAGGTATGGGAGGCGCTAGGGGAATAGCAGATTTCCAGGGAAACGAAAAGCCAAAATGTGGTGGACCAGGCCGCCAAGCATCGCCAAAAGCATAATCGGATTGCCAAAGTGAAGCAAAGCCAGTGGTGGATGTAACGGGCCGCCAAATATCCATGACAAGAGAAGAGATAGGCGATGTCCGTCGCTGCACCTCCGTGTGCTGAGGTTCCCTCGGTGCCAACACCGGCTCTTCTGTGGGAAAAATAGCCTTTCCCGCAAAACAATCTGGCGACGATTGATGCAGGTTTTTCTCTTGCTGGTTCGTCTGCCAACCTGGAGCAGAGCCAAGAGAAGGCTCTTCCCAGTGCTCAGCATAAGCAGTGGGAATATGCTGGCGAGAGTCTCTAAGAGGAAGCTGACTTAATTGGAGCAAGGGAGGATCCAGCAAAGGAGATGCTTGTGTCTGCAATGCCCCTTGGGAAGCGGCAGGCATGGGTCGAAAAGGATTAGAAGGCAGTACCTCTACACCAGCTTCCGCGGTGACCGGTCGCTCAGCAGGTTCAACGGCGGCCCTAGGCGCAGCAATAAGGGCAGAAACTTGACTGGTCAAATGATGATGTTGCTGGTTGAGCGGCATTAGGTCCTGGTCTTCTTGTTGTTCCCCGTACTGGGGCGGCTCTTGCAGATTGTGTTCCAGCGGCTGAAGGCTCAAAGCCCGTTGAATTCGGCAGGCAAGTGTTTTTGCTAGCTTTCTGTAACGTGGCATAATTCGTGTCATCTCCTCTTTGAATGGCATATGGTACATGAAAGATTTCAGTTCGTACCGTAATTCGAAAATCCCATTGAATCCAGCCTTTGTTTGCGTTGCCTCCACCCACGAATTCGCAGCCACGTCTGCTTTGAGCCTCCTTTTCGCCGTTCCTCGCGTGTACGAAAGAACTTTTAAGACAGCTTCGCTTACGTCCTTGGGAATCCGACCGGAGCTTTCTCTCCAGGGTTGAAGCTGCTGTAAGGCGTCATAACACTGTGAAATTCTATACGAAGAGATGCTTGCCTCCACAAACAGCTCCTTCCAATTCGACTCCGCGGGGGGAGTTTTAAGTTGCTCCAGAAACCTTAGCATTCTTTTCGCTCGGCGTTTAGCATTGGAGCTCTCACCATGAACACAAAGTTCTGTCACAGCTTGTTCTCCCTGCTCCAAAATGAATTCTATCGTCTTCTGCCGTTGCACCTCTACGTCGAGGGTTGAGTACACCCCGTAAAGTGCCAACTCCTGTGTGCTGATTGTCAACAACAAGAGAAGGAAAGTGGCTTTTTTACCAGAAGGTAGATGCGGAATCGTCTGTGTGGCAAGATTCATAAGGCATCTCAACTTTTGCAGTGCTTGCAGAGCCTTCGATTCCCCGGCCTCCTCTGAAAGGTTTTCGTCCTCTATGGCCCCTGCTTCTCCTCCCTCACCCTCACTTTCGACCTCCTCTTCACTGCACACGTCGATCCATTGCTCCTCCAAATCTGAATCCGAGAGAGCCCTTTTGCCAGTGGACCCAAAAGACCTTGGAAATAGAGCCTTTCGGGCACACTGCAACACGGCAAACGCCATTGCTAAACACGCAACCACCGCCAATCCAGCTGTAACAACCAACCGCTGAGATAATGATGATTGTGCCTGCCGTTTTCTGCTCTTCAATGTCTCAAAACTTCCCAAAGACTGCCCCACAACCAGATTCAAGGGGGCGTATGTGTCTTGAAAAGTGGCACGTGAAACAGATGCTCTCTGGCTTGAAGGCACGTTGGTTGCCTCTCGCTCTCTAATCACCGCTGCATCAGTTGCTGCTGCTGGAACAAACAGCATGATACACCCTAGCAAGCCAGGCAACCAAAATGTTCCGCTGTGAATTCTACAACGGTGGGCGGTCCCCATTGGCAAACCCTAGGCACTGAAGGCTTGCTGGGCCTTGGCCAGTATTGTTTAGGGATATTAAGCTGTTTCCGCCTTGCGTGTCTACATGCAAAAGCTTGCGTACCGAATTCAAATAGCTGGGCTGCTCTCAGCGGTGAGAAAGATGCACACACCGCCGCAGGCAAAAACTCCAGTACGCAGCTTCAAAACGCGCTAGGCACAGATGTGTCTACTAACTCATATTGGAGACGGTTGGACTGTCTGCATGGTGCTGCAGCTCCCACTGGTCTCCAGTCGCCCTGCCGATTCCACTCAGAGGCGACAACGATCCCCAGAAGAGGAAGTGCGACAACGATCCCCAGAAGAGGAGGTGCCCCGTTCCCTCGCTTGGGGCATTTGACATGTGGTGTAAAGTTAGTTGTTGCTTAGGAGCGTGACGATCTGGTGGAGAGGGGGTGAGGGAGGGAGGTCGCGCGGTCTAGTCTCAGACAACTGATGAGTGGGCAGCCACCTCAGCAGAGTGAACCCCGAAATTAGCCCCCAGAAAGTAAATAAACCTAAATGGACGTACTTAAGTGGTCAAACTGGCATACTTTACTACGCGAGCATTCCCAGGCAGGAGAAGACCAAGCCAGGAACTCGTACCGGGTTACCGCATTCCATCTGGAAGAAAGGTAAAGCTGACGGTAGACAAACACCTACCATCATCTTTACTACACACGCACATGCACACACAAAGCGAATACCAAGCAGCGATATTTGCAGTTTTTGCATGTTTCATAATGGGCGTTCAGACCGGCAGTAACCTTCAAGCATGAATGGGAGAGCGAACATCGGGATGTGCCGCATCGGATTGCACGTAGTCGCAGGCTGGTCGAGCAGCGTAGGGATAGTCAGACAACTTGACTTCTTAATGGTCCACATACAGCATTTAGCCAAGCTTTTTGAATGCCTGCAACAGTGTAAAGTGGGAACTTCTTTTCCTAGCAGTTCAAAAAGAGCAGCTGCAAGGGCTCATCCTGGCCCTAGACCAGACCTTATGAACTATGTACGTGCGTTAACGGCCTTCAAGCAGGAAATCCGTGGCATGGATTTGGAACAATATGGTGTAACCAGCCTTTTAAGAGGATTAATATTTGGTGCAATAACCGTTGAGGGTATCAGAAACCTTGCGGTTTACGTGGTCCGATTCATCGGGATGTAGGAGTAGGCGTAGTGCAGAAATAACGATCCTTTGAAATTTAAAAACTCGAACTGACTGTTTTAGCCTAACTAATAGGAAAACTGCGGGAATGCATGCACCAGCTTACATGCTTGCGTACGCAAGGGCACATACACGTGCATGCACATTTCCACACAAATACACGGTATGTATGTGCACAAGTATACATACAGATGTGTATGTATATGCATTCGTATCCGCATATATTCAGATGCACACTTATATACGTGTGCCCTTGTATGATGAAGGCGTATGCATTGGGGTACTTATACGGATGTGCATGCACATGAATATTTCCGCATGAGTGTGCATATGGACTGGCATTTGTCTGCAAGTATGGGTATGGATGTGTATATGTTCTAGCTCTATTCGTGTAAATAGGCATACGTATGCGTGAGTGAAGATATATGCGCAGGCGTGTATAATCCTGTAGACTTCTGTGTAAGTGAGCATGCGTACGTCTATAAGAAAAAACCATACATCTGCTTGCGGAAGCCTGTCTGCTGCTTTATATGCTTTTGGGCAAATGCAACGGCAAAGTAATATATTGCTTCTAAGCAGCATCTTATCAGGCAGGAAGATATATTCGGCTTGACTCACTGCTGGCCTGCCCGATGGTCGAAAGGTTGAACGCGAGACGTGCGTACCTGTCGTCTAAGGATTCTATCAGCAACAACGGTTCATTTGGTGTTTCATGGGGAACCTTCTGTGACACTAAAAACAAGGAAACAAGCAACGTTCCATCGAGTACGCAGTATATTTGATGAGTAATTAGTATGGAGGCTCCAGAATGCATGCTTTGGCAACTCATTTGTCTGAAAGCCATATGGTTTTCGCATTGAAAGAACAACCAAATCAGAGAACCGTGGCCATGTACGATTGCCTATAGTCTGCTGCTTCTCTCCTTCAGGCTACGTTGCAGGTCCCCAGGGCAGCTGGAAGTGCTCATTTGCAACTCACTTCATGCAGAAAGGCTGGGCACTATCTACCATACATGAACTAGGAATAGTAACAGAGTTGTAAATGCATTGCGAACGTGCTGCAGGACCTAGCAGACGACGAGCAGCAACACGGCTCTTCAGGGCGGGGGAGGCGTCAAAATAAGCAAAAACCACAAGCACACAACAACGACAAACGCAAAGGAGATAAAAACACGACAAAGACACAACTGCTTCCAACGAACAACGCCAGTATTGCTGAAGCAATTTACCCAACGAAATGCGTCGGATGTTTCCTGGCAGGAGCTGGGAAGGTGCACGCAGCTGCATGCATTCGAATACGACGTAGTGGTGATTCGAATGGTGATACAATTCCGCAGTCTTTAGGCCTGAAACTCCATCTGCTCCCCACCACGTCCAGGCACAAGAGGCTTACGACGAGTTTTGTCTCTGTATGCATCTAGCGTATTTCCTCCACGAACACGAGATGCGATGCGATGTGGGACTACTGGGCAAGGCTTGCAGAAAAACAAACACACACCTAGCACCTGTTTGTATTTTCCACCAGCATAACCTTTTATCCTTTCTGCAGTTGAATACCCACGAGGACACATCCTGTGGAAGGTAGAAAGAAACACAGGTGATGCGCGGGAGTCATTTGGTTTTCCTCAGCCACTGCCGATATCGCTGAACGACTGACTAGTACACCTGAAAGGGCCATCATTTAATAGTGCGTTTCCAGCTTTCTTCCGGAACGCTCCGCCTCACCTGCATATCGCCCGGCGTCGCCTCCGAAGCTGAAGAGGCTTTATTGGCTCTCTGTAGGCACTGGCATGGTGAGTCCAATTGCTTTCTAGCGATTGCACTCATCATGCTCACATATTCCCTCTGGCGGCATGCCAGAGTTTGCCACCAGAAAGAAGGAATTCCTGGCCATCTCTTAGCCCTGTGTCGGCTCGTCGCAGTCCCCTCAGACCGATAATTGTCCTCCGTGGAAATAACTTGAACACCTAGGGGCCCGAGAGGACAAGTACTTCTCGTCTCGAGCGATGTGAGTTCCACATTGGGTTTCTTCATCTCCATCTTGTCAAAGAATGGCAAAAGCAACAAACGGCAAGTCATGCATCTGTCACCGTTTCCTTTGGGAAGTGCAAACACTTGCCGTAGAAGCTCTGTTGCGAGAAACTGAAACGTGGGTCTAAAGAGCCGGGAAATGACTATTCAGTGGGCTGAGGAGGTTGTCAGCAGGTTCAGCAGTTGTCATCAGGGGAAAGAAGGTCCAGGCAGCGTCTGGGGGAAACTACGAAGCTCATGACGAGGCGTAAGCCTGTCTGGTGCAGACGTGGATCCTGAATGCATCGTTTTGAGTTACCCGTTCTGGCACTGAGTGGCATAGCAGGTCGGTGGGGCAAGGCGAAATGGCTCTGCGCCACGTTAAAAGCATCATGGGGGGGCCGGAGGGAAATCAGCAGATGATGGGACGGTCAGCATAGCATCCGCGGCATCAAAGAAGATGGGGAATGCTTGTTACCCGATGTATGCGCGTCCGTGTGTGATTGCTTTCTCGCTTATCACAGGAGCACTCGGTAAAAGATGACAGTTTAAAAGTCTTGTGGAGGGCGTGAGCTCGCTTGCCTCGAGCGTTAGTTTGTTTTGTGCTGCCGGTGCTGCTGGCGATTCTGATGCCCCTGTCCTGGTCCGAAAACATCAAAGCGTTGCAAATGTTTTTTCAATCTCTTGGCGCTACCGGCAATCCGCATCTCGTTGCTGCGGGCCAGTTCAATGGCGTGGCCGTTGATCGGTGGTGCACGTCGATGTCCCGTGTGGGTTGGGCGCCTCCTTTTAAAGCGAACATCCTAGTAAAATGCAAGCGGCGAGAGGGTTTCGACATACAACATCAGTGCGCGCGCGCGCAGCTGTCCGGCCACCCTCAAGAGAAAGGTCGCACCCAAAGATATGAAAAAATGAAGGTATTCTCAGCAGAGGAGACAAGCACACTACAGATAGCTACAAGTATGGAAAAAGTAGGAGCCAGGACGTATTCCAAGTTGCAGGGTTTTTAAGCTTAAGCGCATATATGTACAGAGAGTGAAGCTCCCCTTAAAAGCATGACCGAGCAACAATAGATGTTTGCGCGCGTTTGTACCATCGATATTCTTGACTACGAAGTCAGACAGCACGAGCCGGTAAAGATATCGATCATATTCTCGCGAACTCGTCGACGGGCGCGTCAGGGACTGACGATCGGTTTGAACGCTAGAATGTGTCACCCATAAGTAATGTCAGCAATCTTTTGCTTCCAACTAGGCCACGTGCAGCCCCTGCTTACGTGCCAGGGATTTCTCCTCGTTGCCCGTGGAAAGATACGAGTAGCAAGCAATCACTACACGCCCTTTTAAACTAGTGGCCTGAGAGACCACCGGCCCAACTGCTGTGTCACTGCGGTGGGTTGTTAGGGACAAAGGCCTCTCGAAGTCGGGGAATGCCTATACTGGAGGCGGTGCAAGGCGTCTCATCAGGCTTCAGGCAGCCCGGCAGCCCTCAGACTCCCCGGCTGTGCATCCAGTCAAATCGGTCCGATTGAGGGGCAGCGATGCGAAATGAACCCACCACTGAAGTTGCGATAACACGATGCGATGTCGAGGAGCTTCTGCACGCCGTTTGAGCCTACACGGATAGTGGAGACGCCCTATTCGGAACTATCGTCGCTGGATCTGGTCTGTCTCCTGCTGTAGAGACACGAAACCTCAAGAAGATAATTGTTTGCTTGAAGCCCCAACACATCTGTGTTTTTACGAGCCATCGCGTCTCCCGAGGCAGTCACAGAGTGTGGCGCAGGCGCTGCAAGTATTCCTGCATATTCCGGCTGAACACGAGCACCAGGCCATGCTCCATGCAGCACTGCCAACCTAGCAGTTTCGCTCTGCTCGCTGCGTTGGTGTGTCCTTTGTTAACACATATAGAAGGATGTAAACACGGGCTGTCACTTAGTGAGTAAGTTTTCGGTAAGTGTTTTATATCACGTAGGCGAACAAGTGGAGCTTTGGCTTCATTGCATATTAGGCTGCGTTGGTACGAGTACACCAAGATGAGTTGCAACTCACACAGGGTCTCCCCTTCCTTCCCAGCCCAGCCTCAGATCGGTGAGTCGCTGCATAGTGAAATTTCACTACATTCACTGCAACAATGCCAACTTAGCGGGTTGCCTTGCTCGTTGGGCTCGTAAGAGGTGTTCTAGTATATTGGGATGTGTTGGTTGTCACTCATTGAGTAAGTACTGAATAAGTTCCTTAGTTGCTGAATACTAGAAGAGATATACAGGTTTGGATCCCAAGTGAGGGTGTTGTAACGGTGTAACAAGCTGTTGTGGCGCATGTTAGACTGTCCTCTCTTCCCAGCCGCAGCCCTTTGGGCCGCTGCACCGGTAAGTGTGCGGACAGCATTAAGTTTCTTTCTTGGAGAAAAGAATGTGGAAGCATTCCCAAGCTTTTATTCTGTTTATTTTACTGTTTACTAATGTACCGTGAACCTTCTAAACCTCAATAATAGTCTACTTGGGACAGGGAGACGGGGGTTGCTCGCCGGTACGATTGCAGTGGGAACCAAGGGTAGTGCCAGATAGACGAGTATCATTCGCTCCTGGCTAGTAGTTAGTCTTTGACTAAGAAATCATTTGTTTGATAGGCGGCCTTATATGTCGATATGTTCTAAAGCAAGGCCTGGACTGAAGAGAGACTGAGCGCTCGCTTACCCGCTGGATTGACTAGCCCGAACTCTCTCTATTCGTCTTCGTCCCTCCGTACACCATCGTGTGAGGAGGCTTGGGATCATGGTGGAAAGTCATTCGTGGATGATGCTTGCGATTGTGTTCTCTTTGGGGGCACAATTCGGGAAGCTGTGTTATTGTTTCGTTGCTCACTGGTGAAGGGGCGGTCCAGTCGTCGAGGACCCTGAGACCCCTAAGGCTTTAAACTCCCTTTTGTTGGTACGCGAAAGTGGGGGTCTCATACGCTGTGACAAGACGAGACGGGACCCAGGGAGGATGTATTTCTTCGGGCGATAACAATAAAGTTACCTCTCAGCTCTGTGGCTTTGTTTTCTTTGCCTCTTTAGGCGTGTAGCTTAAGCCTTCTGAAGCTTAGTAATAGCGGCAAAAGGGGGATTCAGGGGTTGCTCGCCCTGCCCAGGTATTCTGCAGTGGTGACTAATGGAAGTACGCCACAGGGATATATGGTCCGACAATTCAGTCTGGGTATAGGAATGCAAATGCTGTTGCAAATGCGTGCTTTACTAACTGACTTGTTCCAAAGCATGGCTTGGACAGAATAAGGGCTCTCCTACAAGCAGTCTTGCCTTGTCCGCAGTCCACCCCTTCTTCCTGTTCCCGTGCCAGCCGGTAGTTTGCAGAGGAGCGATACCTTACCTGAAATCATTACTGAGACCTCCTTAAGGCTGCATTGTCGTTGGAGGCAAAAGTAACGGCGGGAAGATACTGTTCGGCGCCCTCGCTGGTGGAAGCAGGGTCCAGTTCCCGATGGCCGTGAGATTCCTATGGCTTCAGGGAGTTCATCAACTCTGTGTATATCAATATCCAACCTTCATTGATCGGTTGCAGGAGGACGCGATGGGAGTGTCGCTGCAGTTCGGCAGGCGCATTCGCTAGCCTCCACTTCGGAGAGATGCACTCCAATTTTCCGTTGAGGATATGGGAAGTTGACTCGTGCCTATCATGCATTGGGATGTGCAAAAGCACCTCGAAAAATCGAACGATAAATATACGGATAAATCCTGAAGACGATCTTGCCCTTTGTTGATGCTAGATATAGGAAACTTCTGTTTCACCGTCTGTTGAAGGGCTAGAGGTCTACGGAGATGCGGCACCTCGTCTACTCGCAGCTCGACTTCCTCTTCAATAAGTGGTGCCCTCCGATACCGCGGAAGAACGCGCGGGGCTGCTTTGCGAATGAGTTTGATGCGGTACATTGAGCGTGAAGTGTGCGCTCGGCACGCTGTTAGCTCTTCGTTATTTAGTGTCCTTGAGAATATTAACTTTCACCTTACCCACTTCTGCTATACCTCGAGTGTTGATTGAATCGAATCTCCCCAAAACGCGGGCTTCGTAAGACCGTCACGACAGACTGCATGCACTTCCCGCTTGTCTCCTACAGTGCCTATGTGTAACGCACGGCTACGCCTACACCGTGGCTACGTCTTCACCCTATAGGCCTCTAGGCCTAGTTACGAATAGAACTCACATAGCATATATCTGTAACCCTTAACTTTCAGTTTATTTAAGTGTCCAC
>CAJFCZ010000341.1:0-15373 GCA_904066245.1 Eimeria sp. OTU-Y
GTTGACCCTCGCTGAGGGTCAGTGCCTGAGTCACGGCACCAACCTCGCATCCAGCCCCATACCCGGTGCTGGCTAGCGAGCACGCTGTCTCCTTTTATACGTTCCTTATGTCTAAAAGTGCCTTAAACCGTAAAATATTCTATATTATTTATGCGCTTGCACGTTACTAAGCCTCGAGGGGAGACGACGAAGGCCCATTGTAGTGCCAGGCACTACAGCCAGCCAATCGGCAAGTGACTACTTCGATTATATGAACAGGGCCTTATTAACTTTTCGCTTTTCAATTCTTACTGTCTTTCTTACCGAATTGGGAGCTCAAGTCCGGTACATTGTAGTGCCGGGCACTACACTTTGCATTACAATCAAAGTTGTGGAGATGTGCAAGCAGTTCTTTTTCGTTAAGGAATGCAAATCAGCGGGAACGAATAATTCAGGGGCGAATTGTTCAATATTAGAGGATGCTCAAAAACTTAAGGGAACTTACAATGACTAGAATAGCTAATCTAGGGAATAAGTCGGGCGTCTAAACGTGTTAGGTGAACTATACCACATATGTATTGCTCTGCAATACAATACTAGTTTCGGCTAGCCTCGGGCCTCGGCGTGGAACAACTAAACATGTCTAAATATCAACGGAAGACAATATTAGAGGCCACAGAAGAATAGTAGAGATGGAGGGAAGCCCCGTCCCTTGCTATGAGGGCAAAGAACTGGGACACCCCGCGAGGGCGTGTAGTGCATGGCACTACATTGGATCTTCGTCGTCACCCCTCGAGGCTTAGTAACGTGCAAGCGCATAAATAATATAGAATATTTAAAGGTATAAGGCACTATTAGATATAAGGAAAGCATAAAAGGGAATAGTGTGCTCGCTAGCCAGCACCGGGTATGGGGTTGGATGCGAAGTTGGTGCCGTGACTCAGGCAGGCACTGACCCTCAGCGAGGGTCAACAGTCTGTTCTATTATTTTGGGGTTTTCTTTCCTAACAATAATATGAACTCATTTATATTATGCTTTTTATAACATTAATGATTGTTTAGCGTACTTCTGGGTTACGTTGACAGTAGATGCTGAGTGTGCACCTAGTTAGCATAGCTTAGGGTTCATACGTAGTAACAGTGTACACCAGCTGTTCACTACAGGGCGTGTCCTAGCAGAGGACAGCACACCTAGCGACGGGGAATGACACATAAGAAATACGGAGGTATTGGACACTACGCTGGGGATTGCCTTACTCCTGGTAGATAGAAGGTGGAGCCAGACGGGAGGTCCAGGCCGTCACCACCACGTTGCACAGCAGTGACGCCTAAACGCTTAAACGGAAGAGCCTAGACGGAGTGAGATACGTACGTGCTGAACTGCGTACTCTTAGTTCGCTAACACCATTCCAATCTTCATGTTACGGAGGAATGACATGAACTCTTTGGTGCATCACGGTAAAGAACGGGTTGAATGTGCAAGGACATGTCACCGCCTCCCGGCTCAGCGGGGCGACCCACTCTCTACATCGACACGGAGAGAGGAGATAGTGCACAACACGTGATTTACAGGGGAAGAAGACGGTAATATACCGCTCTAGTGGCGGGAGACGCGTGAGAGCGTTGACTATGACGAAACCAGAGTGCTATGTAGCGCGGCAACGACGGCTATGTTTCGCACTGACATGACGGGGAGTCCCTACGAGGCGCTATCAGATACAGGGAGGTCGATAAGTTCCGTAAGTACCAACACAACCGCACGCCTGCAGCCTTAGGGCCGACTGTAGATTCTGTAGATTCACGGTGGCTGATGAGAAGTAGTTGCGGAGTGGCATTGTCGTGAAAGCGCTAACGATGCAGCGGTGTCGTGAGCTTCTTTCGGGATATTTCTTAGTAGGGCCCGTTACCTTCGATGTAGTGTTGGGGCTTGACTGGCTCATTCGGCAAAAAGCGGCCTGGTACTTTCGGTCTGACAAACTGATAACTTATATGAACGGCAGATGGTGCAACCTTCAGCTGTACACGCTCCTGAAGGGGAAAACGTAAATGGAAGGTCTGCTGAGGCGCGGCAACGGATCCATTCTGAATAGGTGCATGAAATACTGGGTAAACAAATGGCATTCATGAGGGCAGAAGAGGCAACACCGCTGCTTCTCTCGCCCCCAAACAGGTGTGAACAACACGCGAGTGCAAGCGCAAATGTGCGAACTAAGGAGCTGATAAAGCATGCTAAGGGTAACTAGAAATTGTCCAGTGATCCGCTTCACTTAACCTCATGCTGACTGTGCCCACGTCCAGTGAGAGCGCTTATCTGTGGTGTCCCGATGAGCGCCAAGGGGCACTGTGTTATGCAGTCACCGGAAATGACACACGATAATCGGGAGTGCTCAGCATAGGGGCCCTTCCAGCCACTAAGACGGCGGAGGCTGATGAGGAAACACCTTAGCCATCTGTGAAACTCGAATACTTACAATTTGGCGAGTGGTTTGGGTCGGCAGAGTCACGAGATGCCCCAAAAAAGAGGTATGTGAGGCGTTGCGTGAACAGCGAGCTGTCCTTCCTGACACCTTAGATGCAATATTTCCGCCAAAGCTCCCGTACGACCATCACATTCTATTGGTCCCCAGTAAATTACCTGTATTGCCTGTAGAGCCTGCTGCCAACTGTATGACGCCACTGCAAATCAAATTCCACAAGCAAGATATAGCTAGTCTGTCAGCTAATGAGTGGATAAGGCCAACGTATTATCCTACCTGAGCCCTTGCGATCATGGTTGAGAAACGCGATAAAGGGGGACGGAAGCGCAAAATGCGTATGTTAGTTAAGTGCCAAGCTCTGCATGCTCTGATGGGAGCACCCGACTTCCCGCTGCCTCCTAGTCAAATTATGCTAGAGATGCTGGGGGATGTTACCTGTGTTTTTACTTTTGAGGTTGATGTAGGGTTTTATTATTTTTGCGTAGCTAAGAAGGATCTGTGGGAGATAGCCTTCCGCTCAGTAATGGGTCTACCTGAATATAAGATTATGCCTGTTGGCCTCAAGGGTACGCCAGCTACCTTCCAAGATAACAATGCTTCTCTGCATCCCTCACTAGGTCAAGGATCCACAGCTTGTCCTGATGATGTCCTACCATACAGCTGTGAGCTCTCCAGGCATGCCGATCTATTGCGACAAGTGCTAGGTATCTTTCTCATGCAGGAATTCTACCCTAAGTTCAGCAAGCGCCTGTTTGCGAGACGGTAAACCACTTAGTCGGATTATATGATAGGTACGAAGGGAATTAAACCCACGGCAGAGCAGATTCGAGATATACAACTGCAGCCTGAGATGTTGGCGAGCATGCACACACACACACGCACACACTTTGCTGTTTCTCGGCGCCATCAATCACTGCCATATACTCATGGGACACAATTTCAAAGGGCTTGGCCGTCCACTTGTTGAATGTACTCGTATGGGCGCTCACTTTCACTGGACAGAGTTTTGTACCCTGGCGGTAGAGCGGAATAAGCAGTGTCTAAACAATTATATGATCCTACACGTTCCAGGCACCGCGAAGCCCTTCAAGCAGTAAACAGGTGAGTCAGGCTATGCGGTAGAAACGATACTTGAACAAGCAAGCAAACGAATTGGGTTCCTCAGTGGCCCCTAAACCCAACTCAGCAGCAATACTCGATCTGCAATCAAGACCTTTTGGTCCTGATTACTGCTCTCGACAATTGGTCCCACTTGTTACGCATTGCCAAGGTTACAGCCATGTTGGTCATCCGGCACTTACTCATTTACAATAGCTCCACGCGCCGGAGCTTCTCTGTGGACGCACGGCTAGTCGGCTAGATTTTCTTACAGATTTCAAAAACCTTACTATCACTTATCTACAAGGTGCGCGAAGCCAAGTGGCAGAAGCGTAGTGCAAACTTCCCCACTACACTACTCCACGTCAGCCAAGTTTGAGCAGTGAGTCCGAGACCCTCTTACAAGGGTCTCTAGCACCATTGCCGTTAGCAACAGGATGTTGCACACAGGCGTAAAACACCAGGGAAATGCAGGCAGACAACATGACAATGAGAATCATCCGTCCGCGTGAGACGCTCTATCCTTACATCGTCTACGGCACCGAGGCAAAATTCTGTGAACGTAGCACCGGAGCCAAAGATACCGGAGAAAGAATCTCCTTTTTCATCCTAATCATGGGTCTCGGCCTGCATTCAGTGCAGAAACCCCCCTCTTACTTGCCAATAAAAGGGGTTTTGAGTCCATATGGATCTCAGGGCCCTAGGGGACTGGACAACACCCTCACCATTTGGCAACGGTGTAATGCCTGGCTGCATCTAAGTCCCTCGGGCGGGACGCGCTTGAATGCCGTAGTACGAAGCTAGTACGAACAGGAGCTACGGTGCTAATCGTTCCTAATAAATATACGAGCAATTTTGTGGACAAATATTAGAGCAAAATAGTTCACCGAGGAGGATTCCCCGTGCCAATCCGTTCGCCCCATGCTTAGCGGTCGGCCGAGCCGGTACAGAGAACCGTGGGGCACGGGCGTGGGGCCGCCACGTTACGGCCCGCACGCGTTACCGCGGTGACTCTGCCTCTAGCGAGGGTGTCGGCTATCCTCGGCTAACTACCTTAACTCTACGATTTGGCACATTAAACTTTAAATTTTCGAACATTATTACAATTTTTTAGTTTCTTTTGCCCACTAGGTGAGTAAGGCGGTGCATTGTAGTGCTAATGCACTACAAACGGAGCAGTAGCCCAGCTCTGCGGCCTGTATCCCTAACGGCAGCAGAATAGCAAGCAGTACACTCTAGTGGGTTGCAGTTAAGGTCTCAAGCCATCCCACACGATTGGGTAGCAAGGAACTACGAAGAAAGGAGAGACTGCGGGACGCTGAAAGCCGCTAGTGGGAGAGTGCTCAGTCCATCTTCAGTCCAGGCCTTGCATCAGTGCATATGGAGAGATAATGCCGCCTTCTCAAACTAAAACCTTCTTAATCAGAGACTGACTAGTAGCCATTACCGAAGGGTACTCGAACGCTTCTCGTCTGTGGGCCACCACCCCTGGTCCCCACTGCAACCGTAGCGGGGAGCAACCCCTGTCTTCCTGCCTCAAGCAGACTGTGATAGAGGCTAGAAATGTTCAGGATACATTCAGAATCAGTACAATAAACGCTACAAAGATGGCTCCATGTTATTTTCTGAAAGCAAGAAAGTTTCGCTGTGCCCGCACGTCCCGGTGCAGCGCCCCTACGGGATGGGGCTGGGAAGAGGGGACAGTCTAGCCCGTGCCGCACCACCTCGTTGCACTATCCGGACACTCTCAGTTGGGTCCAAGCCCGTATATCTCTTTTAGTGTATAATAACTAGGCAGCGTATTGAGCACTTACTCAGCAAGTGGCAACCAACACATCCTTACACGTTAGAACGCCCCTTACGAGAACAACGAGCACTGCAAATTGCTATGTTAGCATTGTTGCCGTGATTGTAGTGAAAGTTCACTACACTCAGAGCCCAGTCTTTCGCTGTCCTGGGAAAAAATCAGGAAAAGGCACGGCTGGTAAAGGGCGGAAAGGGTGACGCTGTGGCGTGCAAGCGCTACAATGGTGCACAAGTTGGGCAGCTAGAGGCCTAGCCACCAGAGAATGCGCGAATAGATGGTCAGCAATAACTAGGTGCTATATAGAAGCGTTACGAGCAACGTTAGAATATATATAGGGCCTCCAGTCTAGGAATGCTCTGCGTCAGACGGAGGGTTTGGGGCTTGCTCTGAGCCTTCCTCTCTAGCGTAGCAAGGGGTCAGCGTGGTCTGCTGTCGAGATACGGGGGGAAATCGCAGTCTTCAGGCTCGAAGGACATTCCACAGGCAGCGCTTGAAGTACTGCGGGAGCTTACAAAGGCTTTTGCAGGCGCGCTGTATTTTGGAGTGCCTCCTAGACGCCGGCACGATGAACACATTCTCATGGCTGACAAGGTCCCAGAGAAGTCCGTTACCTATAGGAGGGCACCGGAACAGCATCATTTCCACATGCAGGGGATAGCCAAATGGAGAGCACACTGGTGAGTATAGTCGATTATTGCATAATATCGATGGGGCGTGCCCTCTTCCATATGGAAAGGCCGCTATTCTAACGCACCAAAGAAGATGTGCCATTTATTTGGGAAGAGGCACACAGCAGTGGTGAAGGTTCCAAAGCATACTTAGGCCAACTACACTAGCTTGCAGTTTTTCCACCCACAGCATCTACATGCCTTGCTCACTGATGCGTCGGTGTGTGCAATGGGAGGCATGCTGGGACAAGGTGGCAAACCAGTACGGTTCACGAGCATGAAGATATCACCAGCGGAGCAACGATGTGGGGAGTACCAACATGAGCTCCCTATTTTAGAGAAGTGGCAACAGCTCTTATTGGTAGCTCCCATGACCGTTTTAAAGATCATTGCAAAGGCTGACGACGATGACGGCGACGAAGCCAGTTCGTCGACTTACTGCCCGTTGGGTGGAGTTCTTGATGGGCTTTCATGACGTAAAAGCTGAGTATCGGCCATTGCTAATGCTCCCTCGCGCTGCCTCGACTACCATGCAGACTTGTCGAGGAACCAGGCGGATGCAGCAACAGATGCAGCACCAGTAAGGCATGGTTCGCTCCCGCAAGGAGTAAAGTAAAATCCACAGGAACTTACGCGCAGTGGAAAGACACTGATGCTTCTGCAGAAGGGCAAATCATATGGGCAAGTGAAGATCAGGGTTGGTGGTTCTTGGTGGTTCATGGCGCTGCGGCACTGCAACGGACTCGCAGAAGCCTTGACAGTCATTCTGCAGCACAATCACCAGCAAACTCCTGTACAATTTCGCAGCAAGGTTCATGAGTTAGAAGCTCCTAACTCATGAACCTTGCTGCGAAATTGTACAGGTGGCGCGCATCCAGAAGCTTTGGAAGATCTGTGTTAGTACAGATCGTCTACACCGGCAGCATGTAATGTATCGAGCATGTTATCATCCCACAGCAGGTTACAGGGGTGCAAGCAAGAAGTTTGGGTGCAACATGCGTCCACACCGAATGTATACAAAAAGCGTGTGAACCATCACCCTTTTCCCCCCCTTCGCAGGGGGGCTACCGACTGCAGGGGCCCGCACGCGAGGACCGAAAATCAACGCTGAACTGGGTTAACTTGAAACTTGGGGAGACATGGAGCAGAGTGGGAGTGAGATGGGTAGGGATAGGGGTTAGCGAAGATAATAGTGTAGCATAGTGCCAAGCAGGTAGTGCGGAGCGACAGGTACTAAGTGGAGTTGGTGACACTGCGGGCCAATGAGCCAGAAAAGACCCTGTGGCAACGATTTGTAGGGCGCCGCCATGCGCGTAGTAGCACGGTAAGGCCAACGAGGTTGCGGGCTGGTTCCCGCGCAACCCTATCATCAGGCGCGTCCAGCCACTTCATGAGGTAGTGAGCCGCTTCACCAGAACATGCTGTCAATGCAAATTCGCATGTACGGCGTTTGAAAAGGGAAGTTAAGGAGGCGTTTGCGGGATTCGACTCGGACGGCTTCGCCGGGTTGTTGCGCCGCTGCGTCATAGAGACCACGAAAGAGTGGGCCCTGATATTCCGATGCATATGCTTGGAAGTAGGAGGGAATTTTTTTTCCCGGTGTCTCTGGTACCGGTGTTACGTCCACGGACCCTTACTCCGTTTTCTGTGACGTTGTTGATGGGGAGAAAGCGCGTCATCTGGGCGCACGCGAACGGATGCCTGCCATTTCCTGGTAGCTTGTTTGCCTTCTCTTGGTGTTGTAAGCCTGTGTGGAAATCCCTGCTGCTAATACGAGTGGTGCTGCTGACCCTTGTAACGGGGTCGCGGGCTTATTTATCGGATTTCGTTGGAAGGGAGTAGGGCAGTTTGTATGTCGAGATGCATTTGTCAGCTCGTTTCGCGTACACTGTAAGTGATAGTAAGGTTTTGGAGCTGCAGGAATATCTAGTCAGCCATCCGTCGGTGCACACAGAGGCTTTGTTGCCTTGGACTGTTGTAAATGCGTAAATTAAGTAAATCGTAAATTGATGATGAGTATAGGCCATAACCCTAGCAACACGTAACAGCCATGAGACCATTTGTCAAGAACAGGAAGCAAGGCCAGAACTTATTGATCGTTCATCGAATACTTCTGCTGAGCTGCACTGATGACCTGGCTGAGGAACCCAACCGGCTAGCTTGCTCGCTCAAGCGGCGCTCCTAGCGCACACTTCGGTAGGTTCCGCTCGCAAGTCCCAGTGGCGTGGTCGCACGGGTCTCCCTGTCTCGAGGCTCTAAAAAGGCCATTTTGCCTTCACAATAGCCATGCACAGCGTTTGGTGGTGCAGCGCATGAAGAGTAGAGCTCTTTTCCGCTACTTCTGATCGCAAGAAGTATATCCGTTGGTAGGCCTGAGCAGTAGAACGCTAACTGCTTCTCTGGGCTAACCGCCAGCCCACGTTCAAGTACAGTTGCAAATCGTTTAGTGTGCTACGTATGACTTCCAGATCACCGAACCTTATCCAGGACTACCAGCAATTGGTATTTCGTCATTTCCCTTCGGCATTTTCTACCAAACCGTTGCTTCACCATTTCCCCGTCCTTTATGTGTATGGGCTTCTGAAGATATCTCCAGTACATTAATGCAGGGCTCGTAAGCTAAAGGATAATAATAAATTCACAGCATCATTGCGACGGCTCTAATTCCATTCTGGTAAAAATATGCTCGATGTGTACTAGGAAGGCTTCTGTCTTCGTGCAGCATGGGTGGTGGCATCCATGAAGCCCCTCTCCTCGTTGGCCACTCCATGGCATCCCTCATCATATCCAACAGAACTGTGAGGCGCTCCAACGTGTGTTTTTCAGGTGTGACAGCCTGACCAGCTGGTGCGCAATAAGCTTCAGTGGGTGGAGGTGAACCTGCCAGTTGGGCGTCCTTATGCCATTTCTGCTGGTCCCGTGCCTTGGGAGTCGGCATGTTGGCTCGGTGGTTCGTCGACTGCCCACTAGGTAATCGGAGTGTGGAGGTTGTGAGCGTCGTCTGTTGTGTTGCACTCATGACCCGCCCATTACATAGATGATCCCATGTAGAACTCCCTAACTCCGAATTGAGAATGGACTAAAACCTAAACTGTGTTTTTTTATCTATAGGTATTATGTTCCCATAGGTGCTTTACGCGTTCATCTCCGCGGCCCTCCCTTTGTTTTGTGATGTGGCCAGGGACGTCGTTTCCTTCGGCGGCAGCAGAACCAGGTGTTTTCGCCCCCAGCAGCATAGAAGTAGAAAAGGGCAAATGCAGCAGTTTGGAAAAGATGGAGAGCAGCAATAATGGAGAGAGCAGCGACACAAGCCCTAGCCAGCACCAAAAGCAGCAGACGCTGAGTCCCCTATGCGTTATAGCGAAAGCAAATGCGCTTGGCCCCCCCCTTTGAGTTCACTTTAGTCCTCCCAGGGCTACATAGCACGCGAGGCCGTTTGTTATCTGTGGGAGAGGTGGGGTCCAAATGTAGCATGCTCTGACGGAGGTCGGGCACGCGCGCTAACGCATGTACAGGCGACTGGTTATCAAGGGCCAACAAATTGCAATGGCATACCAAGTTTATGCATGCAGAAACGTGGCATTGTTGTGAATGCACATTAGTTTGCCCCAAAGCACTAGTTGCGGCAAGGTGCATCGCAGTCCTTATGCCGCCTCATTTAGCACCCACCCTAGGCGCTTTGGCCGGTGTGCCAAGCTGGCATTGGGCGGGACGGGAGGTCACCTCCCTCTTAGGAACGTTTTTTTGACCTTCCACATTTAGTCCGTTGCAGCTCACATAGGTCCCTGAATAAGATCAAGGACAATATCCAGCCCCCCAATAACAGAGGCACCGTGACAATTCAGATTGGCAGATTCCATGCGCAGAAGAATGTTAGCACACAAGGGGGGTCTTCTCAAGCTGTGAAACTGTAAGCTTGAAATATCTACAGCTCAGACATCTTCCCTCGGCCTGCGACCGTATGCTGAGCCAAGCCACAGAGGTAGTCCGGGTGTCCCTTTCAGCAGCCAAGGTTCCTCAGATGAAGGAAAAAGTGTGGTTCAAGTGCAGGTTAGCAAAACCTAACAAGCAGAGTGCGCGCAGAGGAAGTACATCAATCTCAGGACTCACCACGCTGTGCGGAGGGTCCCATGGAGCTTGGCTTTTCTGAGACAGCTAGTTTTCTTTAGTTATCAAGAAACGGATTGCTGAGGGGCTCGTCGGCATCGCTCTAATATGGTTGGAAGATGCCGGAGTGATGCCGCGGAAGGCCGACCGCTGGATCCTTTCTGCCCGGCGGATCTTTGCATTATTAACCCCAGCAGTACCAAAGCATTAAGCGAATTCCCCATAGGGCATGAACAAGGAGAACAAGACAAATAGGAAATATCTCAGTGCGTATTCTATGGATTGTTGCACCAGAAAAAGAACCGGACTAGACATGTTGTTCTGAGCCACTAGACTCGAGTATGGGCTCATATATGGCAAGAAGCTGGTAACCGTTTAATCTGCCAGACTCCCGCTTGCAGAAAATTCCCTCTATTCGGTGCAAGAAAAAACAAATTGAAGACATTCCCTAACGTAGGACGCATTGGTAAAACGTAGAAGAAAGACCCACTACATGCTTTCCTGCAGGCCACATGGCGTATATTTTATCTGAAGCTGGTATTATATGGGATTCTACTGGCTTGTACACTGGGTGCAAAGAGCAAAGGAAGCGCTTAACAATGCCCTGCAGTGTTAGTGCTTGCATCCAGACGGCGCTAGGGTATGCTTGCCTGTGGGTTTTTCCAAGTCACAGCTTCCGATCACCCTAGTTAGCATACTATGTTAAGTTATCTTTATCAAGATAAGATAATGTACTTCATTCCATCCTCGAGCGAACCTATCCGCACTCCACCAGTATTCGGCTGCACTGTAACAGGGTCTACCCGACGGTGGCAGATGTACTTATACGCGCATGCACGCTGTTTATTAGAGCCAAGTATGGTTCCAGCAATTCTCTACTGTGTTAGTGTGGGCAGGATAGGAGGAATGGCTGCGCTTTCACGTAGGGGTGCATTGCAGCACTATTTGCAGCAAGATGCATTGCAATTCGTGAAGGGGCTGCTCCCGTGCCAGCCAGCGCAAGCCTTAGTACCGCTGTGCCGCGGATTCCAGGAGGCTGCTAGAACTTCAGTTGCTGTTTAGGCCTCTTATCTTGAGGCGTCGACTCTATTTCTGCTCACGACGGTCCTGACGGTCTTGAGGATTTTAGCTACACTCAGCGCCACTATACATTCGTAGCTAGGTTCCTTCGTATTAATCTAGGACTTCCGTGACATTCAATAATCAAAAGACTTTAAGTTCCTAAAGGGAGTCAATGCCCTCTCCGCCAGTCTTGAGACGTCCCCAGGAGATCAGCACACAGCCCTGGCACTGGTGGAGGATGCAGCCTGTCACGAGCTTCTGCATAGGTTATTGTAACATCGGCTCCAAGGCAGCACCACAGGAAACCGTAATACATGAAAAACACCTGTTAATGCATGAGCCCGCAATGTTGAGAACTGCTAAACACATCCCTGGCCCCACCAGGAGCCAAGCGTGCATGTAGGAACCCCTGAAACAATATATTTAACAGACTGCAATACACCTACAGCTTGCATATTCTGTTCGTTCCTTCACTGTTGGTTCGTTCTCACTCCAAGTGGGTGAGCAGTTGTCTACTGAATGCCAGTCAGCGTACGTCTCATGATGTGAGGGTCAAGTGATAGCAGTGCACGCGCAGC
The DNA here is from genome assembly GCA_904066245.1 of Eimeria sp. OTU-Y. Taxonomy (NCBI): domain Eukaryota; phylum Apicomplexa; class Conoidasida; order Eucoccidiorida; family Eimeriidae; genus Eimeria; species Eimeria sp. OTU-Y. Next base: position 11,777 of record CAJFCZ010000341.1, read on the forward strand.
GCCGCCACCCCGTCTTTGGGTGGTTGCTGCTGCCTGCCGCAGTTCGCGCCACTCCGCTTCCCATGAGCCCCCTACCCTTCAGAAATATAAGAACTCACGTAATCCACATGGCTGAACTATGGGGTGCGCGTGCCAGTTCTTTTTGGCAGTACGGCTTCGCCTGTTGGGACCCCACGGCAAAGCATGTTTCAGATATGAGCACTGACAGAGCTGTGTTCACGTGTTGAAGCACCATTTTATCGCCTTCCACTTGTCAAGCTTCTTGCTGATCATTTTCTTCTTTCCAGGGTCGGCTGTATGGACTGGCGAAAACGTGCGGCGTCATTTCTCCACGGGTCCCACAGTTCGTCCTTGAACTTTGAATACGCAAACGGTTCACACAATATTGCTTCCTTCAAGCCGATCACCAGAAGAGCCGGAGGCCGGAGACCTCTTCTGTAGTACTCCAGCGCGGTGTCCAGCGCGCGTGCCACCTCTGAGTTTCTGTAGTGCTTATGGGTCGTTGGTAGTTCTTTCTTGGGCGTAAACTTCGCACTTGCTATATGACGGACTACCAGAGGCCACCACACCTGCCTCTTTGATTTGTCCCCCAGCACTTCTGCTGCACAGTACAACGTGTCGAGAACAAGAAAAACTGTTCCCAGAGTGTCTATAGCATACCCCGCCTGCCCGCGTCTGTATTTCACCGGCATATTTGTTGTTGCATAGCCACACAGGCCTTCTGTATGGATTAGAAGTTCTTCGAGGTCCTGCGGAGTGAGCGACACCTTTTTCATTATTTCCCTGCACCTAGCAAGCTCTACGTTTGGATGCCGTCTGATTGAGGCGATCGACGCTGATACAGGTGCACTAAATGATCTTGTATTCAGTGCCGGCTGATATTTGGGGTGACGGTAAAATGGATGCATCCTTAAGACGTTGTCGGGAACTCCGGAGAACGAATTGGCCAGCCACGTGAAACAGGAAGTGATGGTTGCATCACTTGGCAGGTCTGCCGCGGAAGCCGACTGAAGACAGCACACTGCAACAGCAACACTCCCATTGGGCGCATTGTTGCAATCGTTCAGCTTTCAGGCTACCTCAGCAACTAATAGCTGTCTGTGCGGCAAAGCCTTCTGCATCCACTAGGAGGCAACAATGTGTACCGTCAAGCCTGTGCCTATTTTGCGCGGCCATGGCAAGCAGCCGCTCGTACCTGTTCAGCGGATTCACTTTCCAGAACCGGCGTGACTACCGAAGCAAGATCCGGAGTGGAGGGAGAGGCCCTGGAAGACGACGGCAAGGTGTCTCCAGCCAGTTGATCAGAGCTGGTGGCCATTCCTTCTTTCGGAACAGTGAACGTATCTGCTGTTAGTGGTTGAGGAGGCTCCGCTCTCGCCTGCTGGTACACAACATAGCGAGCATTCGACAAGTTTCGGGATATCTATTGTCACAATAAGAGCAACACAATTGAAGACAAGCATGGAAAGGTCCACTGGATGCGTTCGTGAGAGCTAACAATATGGTCTGACATGATCATATCCGAAGCTCACTTCTGTTGCGAGGAGGGAAGGACCACGGCTCAGGCCTGCAACACCGGATGGCGATCCCCCCCACATATGCCGGCCAGAACTGTCGCCTGGTAACGACAACTCGTTGTCGGGAAGTTCTTCGGGCTCTTTACGATAGCTTGGGAATATAGAGGGCGATGAGAGCAGCTCACCCGATACATTGTCGGCGTGCGGCCAATCAACGACACCTCCCAATGCCGGAGCGCTTCCACCAGGTGACACATCCCCTGAAGGGTGCAGCGGCTCGTCGTCGGGGAGCCAAAAGTCATCGGAGAAGATATCGTTGCCTCCATACAACACGGAATCAATCAGTGAATCGAGCGCAGGATCGAGAGGGGGAGGCGTATGCTGCAGCTGAGTCTCCTCTGTCAGTGGCTCAAGCCGTAATCGCCTAGCCCCTTCCTCCACTTTCGGTTGTCGTCCTCCCTTCCTCTTGAGACCTGTTTGCCTTCTTTGTTCCCTTAGTGGTGGAAGCGCTGTCTCCGAAATCATTTCGTCAGGGGCCCACGTGACTGTCTCCACTGGAGCAGTGATCTCCGTGTTTCCAGAGTGTACATGCACACCTTCGACAGCAAATACCAGCTGCTCAGGCATATCCGTTTGGCCTTCTGTGCCTGAAGGCGATTCTGCGCTGCTTGAATCTGACTTGTCGCATTCTTCACCACCCAAGCCGGTGCCCAGCCTCCGGCTAAAAGAAGATGCAGCGATTATCTTTCCTGTATACATACTACACAGGTAGGCAAGAAATATGACCGCCGAGGCAGCAACAAATGCTGCAGCCAGTGACCGTCGTGCCCGTCTTGCCTTTGCCGGTTGCGCCTCTGTGAAGGCCCTCCTTTGCAAACCATTCGTATGATGTATGCTGCCTCTCCAGTCCAAACTGTCGGGAAGCCCACGCTCATAAGAATGAGACCGCCCAAAGTTGGTTTCCCCAGCCTGCGAAACCGTCACCATGAAGTATGTATCGGTGAGGGATCTTTCCAAAAGATGGAAACACATGCAGGGGAGAGCCTGGCGTCCCCCCAAGGCAGTTAGTATTGCTCTTGTAGTACAGAATATACAGTGCACCTGCAGGTTAGCGGTAATGATCCAACAGCTACCGCATATGAAGAGCGATAGAGCACTCCAAGAGTTCGCGAAGCCCTGTAGCGTGAACCATGAAGCCCGACTTTAGGAGGGAAGGGACGCCTAGTTTCTTAAAGCATCAAAAACAACATTGGTAAGGGACTCATTGATCTTCTTTAGATATGGTTGGAAGGCGCCGGAGTGTTGCTGCCGAAACGTTGAAGACGCTTGCGGATTCAAAGCATGTTTTGGATATTTAAGTTGTTGACTCACAAACGCATGGAAACATTGGGGTGGAAAGTCTAAACATTGCATTAACAATGAAAAAATAGCAATTAAATAACCATTGAGCGCATATTTCAGTGAATTATGAAAAGGACGGGGTAGGTCATGTTGACCAGAACCACTACGGTCGAGCGGCCTCATCATCCGTAGCGCTGGGAGCCCCTTAAGCTCTCAAAATCTCGTCTGCAGAAATTCCCTCTCTTTGTTGCTTGAGGATGAGAGTCGCCAAACGCTTCCAATGTTGCACACACCACCAAATGGCAAAGGAAATGCCGAGCTTACGCCTTTCTGCAGACCATCCCGAGCGTGGCCTGCCCGATGGTATAGTTCTATTGGCTTGCAGGCTTTTTTCGGAGGACCAAGAAGTGCTTAACAATCTTGCACAGCCTCATTGCAGGCACCGAATGGGGGCTTGAGCATGTTTGCCTGTGGTGACTGTCATGGCCCATCCTCCGATTACGCAATCCTCCGTATCATGTTAGGCTGCCCCTCACAAGAATTTCTACATCATATGTATCCTCAGAGAAGCATATCCACTCTCTACAAGTATCTGGTTGCACTGGAGCATTTCCCGTCCCACGCCCGTAGATGTACTCCTACATCGGTGCAGACTGCCTGCTATGGGCTAAGTAACATTTCAGCAGTTGTCCACTGTATTAGCCAATGCAGGGAGGAGGGCTCGGTTGTGCTTGCATGT
>CAJFCZ010000342.1:0-15364 GCA_904066245.1 Eimeria sp. OTU-Y
CTTCTCCTATTTCCTTCAGCCTGATGCGCTTTCTCCGGCATCCTCTTCAGCCCTCCTCATTCTCTAGCTCTCCTCTCCACCTCCTTGTGTCTTCCTTCAATCACCTGCTGCCCCAGATCCAATCTTCTGCTTTTGTTCGATCTTTCGCTCCTCCCACGATCTCCGACTATCGTGGCGTGGGCCTTGCCATCGCAGGCGCTGCTCTCTCCCTCCCCCTCCGCTGACGACGTAATGGGCGGGCAAGTGACCGCGGCGGACGGGGCCGAATCGGCAGGACGGGGGCGGGTTTTCTGGGCCTTACGATGGTAGCGTCGCCAGGCGCGGAGAAGAGCGGGGCAGTTGGTGAGGTTGGCTGCAGGTTCCCATGTTGCTCGGTCTTCGGGCGCGCCTCGCCACTTCACAAGGTATTGGGTGTCTGCGGCGGAGGCGCGTTGGTCTAGAATGTAGTCGACTTCATAGTTGTCGGTTGGGCGGCCGTCTTTGTCCGTGATCGGCAGCCAGCCGACTGCTGCCTCCTTAGACCGCATCTGAGGGTCGCGTGGGCGGTCAGCTATGAGCTGAGAGACATGGAACACGTTGTGGCAGGTATAGGTTGGAGGGAGCTCCAGGCGGTAGGCCACCGATCCCACGCATTCCAGGATTGTGAAGGGTCCGCGGAAGCGGGGTTCGAATTTGGAGCATTGATTGCGGGGAAGCCGGCTGTTGAGCCAGACTCGGTCACCGGGGGCAAACTGCACGTCGCGTCTGTGGGCATCTGCGTAGCGTTTCTGGTGCCACTTCGCTTTGGGGATGTGGGCCTGTGCACGGTCGCAAAGTTGACGGAAGAGTTTTGTCATATGTGGGGATAGGGTAGGGGAGAGGTTACCGATGATGTCGAGGTCCGCCGCAGTGACCGGGTTTTCTCCGATCATGATTTCAAACGGGCTGAGCTCCGTTGAGGAGTGACTAGTCGTATTGTAGGCGAGCTCCAGTGCCGGCAGGAGGCGCTCCCACTCGCGTTCGTCGGTTTGAATGTACGTGCGGAGCATTTGCTCCAGTGTGCGCTTCACCCGCTCTGTTTGTCCATCAGACTGCGGGTGATATGCCGAGGACATCTCCCGCTTCATATGGAAGCCGTCGCAGAGCTGTTGCCACAACGCGGATTGGAATTTGGGATCGCGATCGGAGATGAGGACATCCGGAAATCCATGGTAGCGGATAAGCCTGTCCGGTAAGAGCTCTAATGTGTCCGCCGTCGTGGCGGACTTCTTCGTAGGGATAAAATGGGCCATTTTGCTAAGAGAGTCCACGATGACGAGGATAGCGTCGTGGCCGCGTGGAGTGGGTGGGAGGTCCGTAATAAAGTCCAGTACTACGTTACCGTGAATGTAACTTGTGGTGACAGGCTGTGCTGCAGCTCAAGCTTGTTCCTGATGGGCGATAGAGATGCCGCCTACTACTTATTGTAGTCCGTGCGGCAACAGTTTATAAAGAGGAGCGTGTCCAGGACCCAGTTAACTAGTTAATGCGCTTTTCAAGGCTGGCTGCGGAACCATAAAGCACGCATCAACTAACTCGGGTAAAGCTCCATAATCAGGCATAGGCATATGCCGTGCTCTGTATAGTGTAAACAGGCGCGGAGGAGCTTGAAGAACTAACGGGCCCACATACATTTTCTGGTGTTGAATACGTTGCTGGTAGCTAGTATCACCCCGATAGGCTATACGTCGTATATGTCAGCTCGTGCTGCGTGCGGCAGATGAAGGAATGAGGAAACGCATCGCCAGAACTGCGAAAAATGCTAAGCCGACTGCAACAGCAAAAAGGTGCCCCACCGGTGCTTCTCCACAAGCTACTAATTTCCATAGCAATAGCCAGTTTTTCGGCAGCTCTTTAATCCCATACGTTTGCGTTTTTTTTGAGTGAAGCGTCACCACAAGCACGGCACTACTCAGGAACCAGTAATTTTGCCTGTCTGAGTATGGTAAGGCGCAATTCGCCTCGATAAAATCTAGAGTCCAGGGCAAGCTGATATCTCTCCTGGCCTGCCCTTGTAATTAAGCGAGTTGCGGGAGGAAAGCACCATTGTTTCCAGTTGTGTTAAGCATATTTATTTCAGAAAGCTGACTGAGTGCCTGACTGAGGAGTCTCTCGTCTGCCGGCTCCATTTGTTCACACGTCCTCCCATGGTGGTAATCTGTTGTTCCCCCAAGGCAGGTAGGTTCCAGCCCGGGGTATGGGGCTAATCGAAGTATACAAGCGAATGTTTTCTTGCATCCGTGCTCTCAGGAGGGGCAGATGGGGTGACCCGGAAGGCACAGTTCCATAAACCTGCTGGTTATGGTAGGGGACAGCTACCTTCAACAGTCAGGAAATCGACGAATGTGCGGGATCTGAGGTTCCTGCGGCATTCAACCCCCAGTGCTTGATTTGGGAAGCGCATTTCATCACAATATGTGCAAACTATGAGGAGAACCCTGTGGGTACGTAGCACAAACATTAAGTCGGAGCAGCTATTTTCCATTTGAAGGTCCGGTCTCCAACGGTCCACGGCGACCTCAGTATTGTTGCGCCAAAAGCTGCTGGATGCTTTAGGATTCTAGCGCAACCCACAGACTGCGCAATCATACCACGCTGTATGGAGGCTAAAAGTGTTATCAAGGGAGGAAAACGCATCAGGTGGACAGTATTGGGGCTCGAGAGATACTAGCGCAGATGCAACTACATATGTATACCATACTGAGTCACATGCAAAGGAAGCAGGCGTCCCGTCGTCCGCATGCTAATAAGGGCTGTCAGGACAAGTAATAATGCGGTTACTGATTAGGTTAGCTGCTTGATCCGAGCTACAACCCGGTGCGTATGGCTGTTTTCCATGCAAACAGAGGGTACAGACTGCGTGGTATTTAACCGCACGAGGCTGCCAAAGCGGTAAACGATGACGGATGAAACAGACCTAGGTTCCGTCACGCCGAGCAGCGGCAGTGGCTTCACGAGGACACCGAGCAGCGCACCTGAATGCGGTCTTGTGCTCATCCGTGCCCCCAATACTCTCAAAGTCTCTGCAAATTATCCGCCGAGGCCGGTATACAATTGAATAGGGTGGTTGCTTCCTTCGGACAAAGACCAGGACACCACTACGGATCGTGAAATCCCCTGTGCCCTAACCCCTCTCTCATTAACTTGCAAAGGGGAAGTTCTGACGAAATGCCGTCAGTAGAACTTTTCACACATTAGACAGTTGACAGAGTAGCGTTGGCCAGTTGGCCAAATTCCGTATGAGCCTTCGTATGGGGGGTTGCTCGTCCTCTAAAGATGAAGCCCTTTCCCTTACCTTGCAATGCCGCAGGCGCCCTAACCATCACTTACATTCGGTCACGTCTTAGAGGCATGTGAAATAATAGAGACCTTGTGAGTCGCACTCAGTAGCGCGACAGGCTCGAGCAAGCCGAATCAAGTCATTCATGCCGTTCAACATACTAATAGATGCAGGCGGTACGATTGCAAAAAGCGAAAAGGCATGTATCCTTGCGCGACTTCGCATCATGAAAACAGCCAAAGGCCTCTGCCCGAGCATTTGATGTGTGACATATAGCTACGCGGGTGTAGAGATATACACGCACTGGAAAGCTTCACGACCTGGCTGTTCGTTGGCTGCACCGAACGGCTCACTTAGTAGATCCTCCGTAGGGGCAGAATGGAGATTTGGTGGGGCCGTGCAGCTCTCAAAGGACAATCGGATGTACCTTTCGGGTATCCTGTAAGTTTCGCGTAGCGTTGAGTAAGGCTGACCATCAGATTAGTTGGCAGTTAGTTTAACAGCATCCCGACGGCGCGAACATGTGCTGTTACGCTGCTACAACAACGAAAGAAACAGGGCAACGAACTGTCAGTTTTAATGCCGTGCAGCATTCTCACCTGGCAGCACCAATTGCATGGAAGTGCGTTAGTACCTGCTCCACAACTTCGTCCGGCGTTGCCTCCCACCAGGCGTACTGCTTAGGCGCCCGTTAACTGCTTCTATCTTCTGGCTGAGACATCCATGGTATATGATGTTGCTTTTCATTAGGTGTAAAACTGATGAGAGTGCAGAGACCCACTTCCAGCTCCATTTTGAAACAAAATGAAAATATTAAGACATCCTCAGTAACGGCAATTTCAACAGACTACTATTCTACCTTTTCTTGCATTCTCCTGGCTGCACCATAGCCTGTGGGGGTGTCGAACACAACTTTGCATACGAAGCTCTGCGGTTCGAAGGCATACTACCCGACTGCAAAGCGAAATGCTTTAACAGGCTTATTCAAGTACAGCCACAGATATAATAGTGTTTTAACAGTGATGTTAAGCAGCATGAGGCCGGAGCGAACGCGGCATGCACTTGCCGGACTAGTACCGCGAGTAGGAGCGCAAGCATTCATGCATGCGGAACTAGGGTTATAACATAATGAGTCACCGCAGTATTGCTTCCACGGACTTAGGGCCCGCTTTACAAAGCCAGCGGATGCTGAACGCATGAGATTCGCTGGGGGGAATGCTTTCACTGCCCAGTCGGATGTCGCACATGATGCTCCTGCATTTTGCAGCACTTCCCGGCGTCGACAAAATTATTCTCACGGGTGTGCAATTGCTTAACAACAGGGGAATTTTTCGAAGAGTGGGAATTTCCGTTGTAGCCACAGGGAGGGAAACACATTACAAGGATGCTGCATAGTCTTGCGGGTGTTTTTCCTTTGAAACCACGGCGAGGTTAGGGGGAAAGATACACAGCGCATGCCAACGGCAAAGTGAACTCGTAGCTTGACAGCAGTTGGGTTACTGGGCAGGCGCTAACGTGCGCTGTTGCAATCAAGAACCTGTCGTGAGAACGCGGAGGCTGTTTCAGAGGTCGGCTATGAGTCAGGTCACAGATCCAGAACATAGACGTTGTGGCAGTAAAGGGAGCAGATAGCGGCATTTCCAATTAGTGACGTAGCCACCTACGGGAAGAAAATTTTGCACAGTGACAATTTCGCCTCTGGAGCCACAATTCCGTATGCACCTTTGTTGCTTCACATTTTACTGGTGCGGCTTTCTTCCAACGGCTCCAAGCTACCTGCGTACTCCATGTGCACAAAGTAAAAAAAGAAGGCGTTCTTGTTAGGCCCAGGAATAGTTGCGATCTGGGAGAGATATAGACCACCGTGTCCAGTTCGAAAAAGGAGTTCCGCGGTCTCACGGTGTTCAAGACGGACACCTGGTTAAATCTAAAGACCATAGGTGCAGAGGGTTGCGGCAAATAATTTCGGGGCATTTCCCAATTTAAGAGGCACGCCTTGGAACTGTCTAGTGGGCTTCCAGAATAATACTTTTTTCTGGATTGCCAGTGTACTACACGTCCCCGGCGTAGGCGCCTCCACAAGGGGTGAAGATGGCGCTGTCCGTACCCCGTGATATCGCGTTGCCTTCTACCCCCAAGAATTTGCGCCGCCGTGTCCCACACTATCGCGTTCAGCACTGTGTAGATCGTTCCAAGGCAGCTTTGGGACTGGTGCCGACCCTCTTGGATTTGATTCAAGGAAGTACCCAAAGCTATACGCAAAGCCATATGGCTAGCAGACGAACGCCCGTCGTTGCGGGCCATATCTAGGCCAGGATCGCATTGAGAATGCGTGAGTTTCCAATGGTAGTAAAAATTCGATTACGGGCATATACGGACGGAGCGCGTGTGGGAAGATTGCTGTCGACGCTATCCGATATATTTGAGGGTGGCCGTGTTGCAGAGACGCTGGCCGAAACACTGCGGTCGGCAGATGTGCTCGCCTGAGTCAGCGCATCTTCAGTTTTGCTCAAATAGACCAGAATGCAAGCATGTCGCCCACGATTACGACTGGGATGGAGGCAAGTTTCGTATCATGGCCACTGTTCCGCGCCGGATGGCATTGTGCGAGTTCGAACTGTAGCCATAGCCTTAGGTAGTCTAGGGTATCTCTGCATCCTTGTTTGACATTCCTCTTTTGCGCTTATTGGCTGTGGCTGATGCATGTAGCGAGCTGGTGCCCGCTTTTCGAGGGATAGTTTCTGTATTCGAAAGTTACCAGACCTTTTGTCCTGCAGTTTTACTATTGCTCGTGCGTAAGAGGGCACAGAAAAACAGAGGGTGGTCTGGAAGAAGACAGAAGCTTCGCGTAACACACGCGGTTTTTGGCTTCTTCAGAAAGTCATTACATTATTATTATCGTCAAAAGTTTTCTTCCACCCGTACGGCTCGTCTGCCATCTTCCTCACATACAGTGCCCGGAAAACAATCAGTTCCAGGTGGCAGTGCTGCATCCTCCAAGCGTCTGGCTCTCCTGTCGTCTTTTCCTCATATAGTGCACGGAAAGCAATCTTCCAGGCGGCAGTGCTGGGTCTTTGCCGCGTGAACCCCATTCCGGTGGCCAAAAGCCTGTACATGCTGATTATAACGGGTAGGTGGCGTCTAATTCTTGGAACAGCCTGTGCAATACTAGCTGACGCCCTGTTCCTACCATCGCCACGGCGAGGCCGGCGCTGATTCAATCTCACACTGCTCTCTCGCCATGCGTTTTGTGTCAGGTGTGGGCCCGTCAGCAGCCTGAAGGGTAGGTTTGGTTGACCAGGATTCTCGGGAGTTACTTCATGGAACATACCCGCTTTTGCATCTGAGTGCCTTGAAGTGCCTTGGGCTACCCCTGGCCACGATACCTACAAATGAACACCCAATAAGGCGCTGGTGACGGCAATTATGCTTAGAATGGCTGAGGGCGCTCCTTTCCTTCCTAGTAAGCGTGGTCCAGTGAAAAATTACTACAGTTCCTCGAAAGTGATCAGTAGCAACCTGCGAGTGATACTATTCCTCCACCTGGCGGGCGTCGGCGTCAATCATCTTTTTCGTTTCGCAGGATTCTGTCTGTGGGACTCAGGTTCCTACGAGTTGATTACGGATCGGCATGTATAAGCCTGTTCTGCGTCGTACGGCGCATCGGATCTTCCTCCATGGCGCGCTGCAAACAACTTTTGTTGAAATGCGTCCTAACGGCAGGCCTAAACAGATATGCCTCCATGTTGGTGGAGCTGCAGGCTCCATGCGAATGTTTTCGAGAACTCCGAGTGTACAGGAGACAGTGATAAGTTCGGTTGCCGGCTGTCGGCCACGTTGATACCGTAGACCGCATTTCCACCAGCTCGTTTCCTTTCCTCAGAGGTTTGCAGGGCGTCTTGTGCAGGCGTCCACGCTTTTGCTGCGCCATCCGTTCATAAAATGTGCGAAGGGGTAATGCAGACAGTTTTGCTTTTGGCGAGGCCATACCGCAACGTCGGCTGGCGGGAATGATCTTGCCCTCGTGGCATTTGTTGTGCAGCAAAATAAGCAGAAAGGTAGTAAACCCTCCCTGGGTGACGCTTCTATGCGGAGCTGTCAAAGCCTGACGCTATTACCCGGAGATTTTAATGACATGTGGAAAACTAGGTGGATGAACAGGGAACAATGACTTATGAATAGCGAGCCGCTATAGTAGGTGCCAGGTCCACCTTTGCGTGCCATCAGAAAAAGACATTTTCGCTGCGTTGCAGGGGACTTTGTATGCATTCTCCCTCAATTATAGATGCGCTAGATGGTTCTGCAGAGGTAGAGCGGCATGCTCGATGGTGCTATTATCCTAAGAAGCCTCGGCTGGGAAGTGCGTTGCACGGTTCCGGTGTCGCCTTCGCCGGCGGCAACCTCCGATAATGAAAATGTATTCGCTGCGGAGAATGAACAGAATGTCGTGGGTCTATCCAGAAGGTGGGAAGAAAACCAGCGTTATCAAATCGGTTTTTGTGGGCGCATATGTTTACGTTAACGAAAGTAGCTGGCGCATCGCGCTACGTATAAATCAATTCCTTAAAGCCTATAAGTGGATGTGGGTACACTTGTATATAACAGTGATCAATTGGAAAGAGGGTTGTGTGGCTGGCGTTGGGCATGGGGTAGCAGTTTAGGAGTGTGTTATAGACACATGCCTAAACTCACAATGGTTCTGAGTTTTTCTCTCATGCACGTTATTTGACGCTTCTTGTCTGTGTAATTCAGAGATTCCCGAAACAAGCGGTAAGGGAGGATGCTATCGCGCTCCTTCAGAGTTTTTTTGGTCTACACCATGCTGTGTGGGCCAGTATAGGCGTAGAATCAAATAACCACATTGGGTGTAACCATATGAGGAAGCAGGTAAGAAAAACTTATTGGGCGGGCACAACACTTCTACTGAAGGCTGTTGCGACTAAATTACATGCTTTCTGTGTAGGTTCCCGCTGAATCTCCCTAACGAACTCGCCTTCGGGGGCCTGGCGGAATGCTCAGTTTCAGAAAGAAAGCGGCTCCATTACTGCTTTGCCGTTTTAGCCCGGCTCCGTTATGCAAAGAGGTTCAGACTCGAGTTATCCCGGATTGTACCTAAACTCCAGGCGGGCATTTCTCGTAGGGCGTAGAATCCATACGATGAGAGCTAAATTCACTGAGCAATGTCGAAAGCTAGGAGCCGCGGATAACGCAGGATTTTCGCCGGCGAATCAGAATTTTCGCTGCCGAGAAGTAGGACAATTCCATACCCTTCAACATGGAGAATTCGAGACGAATATATTTTCTGGATTGATTCTTTTTTCATTTAGTATAGTGAATTCAGCAAGAAAACCCCGCTCAGCACGGGACGTAAGCAAAAGCTCCAGCTAAGATATCTATTTCATCACTATTACTTAAATCCCCGCAAGCATGTTGCGTATGCGCTTTCTTTCTGAGTTGATTTGCCTCCGGGGAGTCCGAATTTTCGTCTCCATTCGCTGATTGTACGTGTGCGGAAAGGGCTTCAACCACCGATATTGTTTTTTTTTTTACCTTGTACAACCCCGTGTGCCGTATGCATTTCTTCTAATGCTTGTTATCTATATATATGGTGCTTTAGATGTTTTCCATATTTAAACTTGTTCGCTCTGACGCAGACTTTCCCTTGAGTTCCTGTACCTTAAAATGTTCTCAGTTTGCCCGTTGTACTCTTGTTAGCGAAGTTCATCTCTGACAAAGGATATTGTGCCTTTTTTTTCAGCTAGTGCTGCTACCCATTGAGGCAAATAGATGATAGCCAACGCTAACGGCTAGGGGTTTTATCACAGCGTCGGTTATTATGAAGGGAGTACAGTTTGTTCTTTCTCGGTTCAACGAACTCTATGCTTCGGTTAAACCCTCCATACATTTGCTACAGTTTGTTCAAAAGCATTGTTTGCTCCGATGATACAATTTTTCACAAATCCCTTGAGTGAGAAATCATGCTTATCGTTGCCAGGAAGAGAAACAAGGAAATTAGCTAAGGGCTCTAGATAATCGCCAACCTGCGAAGCGTTCGGTCGGGTTCAAGGCGCCTGAAGGCATATACGTGTTTCACGTAGATAATACATTTCAAGCATAAATTCTTATTCTGCCGGAATTCTTTGCTGGCTTAATTGGAATCAGGAGCTATTATATAACACGCCTCGCATGATTAGCCTTTGCAGAAAAAGGAGGGAAGAGAATCATCACACACGTCGGAGTCTACTAGTTCCGCTAATGGGGGTGTAGGAAGAATTAAACTAACCTGTAGGAAACACGATTTCTTGACGATTTCACTCAGCCTACTCATTGTCGGTGCAGTTTCCTTTTGTCAACGCTGCTTATAAACAAGCCACCTGTCTCAGCATACACTATATAACTTCACAGAAAAACGAATGCCTGTGGTGCGTCGCCCTCAGCCCAGTAGAGAAGCTGCTGCGGCGTCTTAGAACAATCGGGCAGCATCATTCATCTCCAAACAGATCATTTCCTTTCCAAATCGCTCATTTCTATCGGAAATCCCACTGCTGCAATGTTCTTAATTTTAGGGATAATCATGCGAATAGTGAAAAATTGTTGCGCATCCGTATCTCGCTGCGACAATCATTCAAAGCCTGTGGTTATTCACACATGTCTGTTTGCGCCAGGATTACGGCGGAGGCGGGTACCGCGCAGACACGAGTTCAGAGAGACACGCGGAAGTAATGAGTATACTATATTCGAAGACAAAAAAATGTCATTGAAGATAAGCAGCGCGTTTATTAACGAGGTACTGGCAACCTGCCGGACATCGATGCGTTGTGTTCAAAGCATATTGTCCTAAGGCCAATCGTGGCTGCATATTGGTAAAGTGTTTCGCTGGTGGGAGAATCATAAGCAACCGGTGGAAGCGAAAGCTGCATTTGGATGGATAGACTAAGAAGCCAGAGCCAAGGAAGTGTACCCGTCTCCGGCTTCTTTCGGAAGGCGGGCACAATTTAATCCTTGGACGGCATATTACTGCTGGAGGCAAATTTTTGAGCACGCGCCGTGTTCAAGTCCGTTGCCTGTGCTGCCACCGTTGTTGACTGCTAAATATTATACTCGGTTGTCAAACATTTTGCCTCCCTTGCATAAGAAGCTCTGGCCCATTACCAGCTCTATGAATGCCACTGCAATTAACGCAGGCAGACTGGCCGGTATTTCTTGGTAGGCCATCCTGTTTTTGTATACCTCTAAGCCTCAATAGTAACGCTTATAGTGAAAATCGGCGCCTTTAAACCAGATTTCGTTGAAAGCGAAACTGCAAGTATATGATGTGATGTGCCATTTCTCAAGCATATTTCGAACTTTTGTACAGTTGCCTGCTGCTCCGGCATTGAGCTACCCAAAAGGCAGACGCGTCTAGACATTTCGTGCAAGCAATGTTGAACTCTTCGACAATCGTCATGACCGATTGTTTCCCTATTCGCCCTGAATTGCACAGTCTGGCATACTAGTCGGGTATAAGGTATCAGCGGCATGTGTCCATTGCTCCTAAAAAGTGGACGCCCGTATGAACTATTAGCGGTTTGAAGTTCGGTTAAGTAGCAAAACCACCACTGTGCTTACTTTAATAACCCATAGGAACACAGGATTGAACAATCCCCCCTAGGCGGCATCCCGATGAGTGAGGAGTCATTCGCGGAGCAGCGGGCATGCCTTAACACAAGTTTGAAGAAGGTGCTTTTAACGCTTTCTACAAAGCTGCTGAAAACGGCCACATTGGATATTACACCTCTACCTGGGGAAGGTTCAGGCAATTTCTATATCAACAACCGCCCACCAATCGGGGTGAGAAGCTTGCAATATAAAGCCTGTATTTTCGTTGTAATGGTCTTCTTGAGGCTTCTCTACAACATTATACACAGATACACACCGCTATACACAAACATATGTGTGTATGCTCACCTCGATCTGAGGTTGAAATATCCCGGCTACCGTACATAGAGCAGAGCACGGCCGGGCGAAACAAATTGGCTGTTTCTCATTCTATCTCCAGTATTGAGAAGTGCGATCTCCTGGATTAGTCTAGCGCTGTTTCCTCGCAAAGCTGAGGAACTCGACGTTAATGGTCAATCCGGAAGAATCTTAAACCCTCCTGGACACTTGGACGGCAACGCCATTCCCGTCAAGCCCACCATGTGGATATATTACCGTGTGATAGGACGACCACTACACTATACGGTTGTCTTCCCTATCCACAATACAACCTGGAGGAACCGGTGAATTTCGTGCGAAGACAGAAATCTTATGCACAGAATTATACCAGTATGGGCTGTTACTCAGCTTTTTCTGTCTCCCGTATTTTTTGCCCTTCCACAAAGTTCCACCGATATGCCTCAAAAAGAACGCAGGCGTCGAAACTGCAAATATAAGCTTGCATTTAGGTACAATACACAGAATTCCTCTGGCCAAGGTTGCTCTTCTGACAGGGGGGATATAGCACTAGATAGGGTGCATTGCATATTCGGAGTATTGTGTATAGACGCAATATTTGAATTGCTGCAGTATTGCTGCACGATATGTCCGTTATTGAGAGGTCGCGATCGGGAAATCCTATCTAAGAAGATGCTTACAGGTGTACGATGCTACAAAGGCTGCAATGCAGCTCTAAACATTCATCCTGCGCATTTCTGAATCCTCGACAGGCTACGGAACAATGCATTCCCTGCACCTCCGCATATTCGATTTTGGTGAAATTGGCTCAGGTCATCTGTATGTAGCCTAGGAACCTTACGTAGCTGACGTGCTTTCACTCGTGAGCGCATATGCGGCAACAAGTGGCAGTCTGCAGGAAAAAGAAGGAATTGGCCACAGCTATCACACAGTAAAACCCGCCAGTGAATTCCACCGCTGCTCCATTCTCCAACCAAACCGCCTCACACGGGAAGAACACGGATTCTTCCGCATAACCTCTTGCGGAGATGCCGTAATCTGCAAGTACAGCCAGCGTCAGGAAAGAGGAATGGAAGCACATGGTCTATCCTTCACATTTGCAGTGCTTCCGCAGCTCCTGCTGTATACCTGCACTCTGCAGCACAGCGAAGGCCACTAGTTTGAGGAGCTTGCCTGTTACAAGTTATTCTACAAGTTGCAGGCACAAGCAACAGGCACCTATGACCCTTTCTGCAGCTTCCTGCATGTAGCGTAGCAGCGGGCGCGGAGCCTAGCGCAGCCCTACAACGCTCTGTTGCAAAAAAAAGGGACTGAACCCAGCACGTTTCTTTAATATGCACACGAATTGCAGAGGTTTCACGCGCATGTAGCATGGCCCGCGGAGCTTTGTTCTGCCAACACCTTCCGCGGTCCTAGCATATTTCCATATATCCAGCCCCGTGGTCAAGCACACACTGCCAAGTGAAACAAGATAGCTCGTCCTTTGCTTCCTGAGTAAGCACCTGGCGTATGAAAGTGTAATATCCTCGTCCAAGCAATACTGATGGCTGCAGCCGACACGCAAATACGTCCATGAGGGCATACGCTATAGGATTCGCCGATCCTTCCGCCTCTTTTGCCAATTATCAAAAGCCCAGCGAACGCCCGTCTCATCGGCCTATTGCGCATTCGAGTTTCCGTTTTGTGCAAGGGGATGGAAAGCCAGTCTGCCGCTACCTTCTGCGGATTCCCATAATGGGTGCATTTGCAGGGATCTCTATATGTCAGTCCACAAGCCCCTGGCCAGGTTAGAACTCTGGATCGGATTCCTACTGGAGTTCACTCGAACCAGAAAAGCGAAAAAGTCAGTACAAAACTGTATATATCCTTTAAAGTGACCAGCATTTCTAGGTTAAACGAATCTTTGTGCTTCAAGTACGCTTTAAAACAACCAGCATTTCCAAGTCACCCAAAGGTTCGGGCTGTCAGTAGGTTTTGTGAATAGGACTGGCTGCACTAACAGCGCATCCGCATCAGACTGCAGTGGCACGGTTCAGAATGCTTCAGTGCCTCCCCCGAGGTACTGGCCCCTGCAGTATGCCGGTGGCTGACGAAGCAAGAAAGTTTTTGCACCCCAACCCAGCCCGTTTTAAGAGTATGCAATGCCTTTAACCCCATATTTTTGCGATCCTTGCATGCCGTCCTGCAACAGTTTGTGATAAGAACAGGGCCATCCACATCGCCCTGACGGAATGTATTCGGACTAGTCCCCCCTGGCCACCCTGCAGGCGTAGAGGATGCTTCAACGACCTTCCATTCGTGATTTCTTCGCCCATTTCCTGCGGGACCACTCGAAAGGAACAGATCCCCGAGTACCCCTGCAGAGGCCACACAAAAGTAAATAACAAAACAGCATAATATAACAGCCAGGCCTGCGAAACCCAACAGCGCCTCGGAAGCAGAGCACAGCACCCTATGCTTTACTCGAACGAACTCAGAATCGAGAGGAAGAGCAGCAGCCTTCCCGCGGTTTTGAATTGCAATAGGTTTTTCGCGTGTGCCCCCGGGCAGTCCGCTGTAACCATTGCGTCAAGCGAACTTGGATCGTCTGTTGTAGTATTATATCGAAGAAATTCTTTCCCTGGACCTTGGCATCCGCTTTTATGTATTCCGGGCTGTTAAAATCCCGCCGAGATACGCCTGCAAAACGCACGATACTAGGCGTGGACGCGATGTCACATGTGCCAATCACGGGCTGGTCAAGTCGACAATTTGCTTGTTGACAAAATGTGCCGAAACGCAACACACAACAGGTTACTATTTTTTGATCTGCCAATGGCTGTCATGACGCTACCAGTTTGAAGGAGATGCGCGGGAAATGCGTTCAGCACGAGGCTCGTGCACCATGGCTGCATAGCTTCTCCATTTTCGGGCCGTTCTTGCTATATACCGAAAGCATTTCGCTCACCCGTATGTTGTGATGTTGAAAACCCGAGGCAGGAAGGACTACACAATGTCTGTGCACCGGGTCCGGAGCGGCATTGTCGATGGCGGAGCGCGGATACAACGGCTGTGCAACGTATCGGGTTTCATTGCATTAATGAGTGTGCACTCCTTCCTCATGTGTATTCAATCGGAGAATGTATGGTCAAGCATTTTGACATGCAGGATTTTACGGTGTAAAAAATCGGGGATGCTATTCACTACATACTGTTACAAGCTGCTTTAATACATTGCTTCAACTATTCCAGTTGAAGACACGTGTGAAAGTAGGGAACAAAGGGTTCTCTGTCGACTACTTCATCCCAGCTGGACCGGTGGTCACTGCTTCGGGGTACCTGTAAGCTGGCTAGAAGGGAAATGCATGGCTGCACTCCTTGCCCAACCCGGAAATGGAATGGAACTATAGCATCCTGACTAAGCGGAGGCTGATTGTTAATAGAGTAACGGGGAGGCCTTCATGCATGTTGTTGGGGTGAGTGCCTGAGTCCGTGAGAATTACGATATTTACCTACGCAGTATCGGGGTTTCTGCTAGTGCCATTCCATGTTGGGCCTATTGAAGGCAGATCCCCTGAGGCGCAGCCACCCTCAGTCGTCGTCGCCCATTTGTGACGATTCTCAGTGTCCCCCGATATTTACGTTGGAATAGTGATCAACATTGACGCTGTCATCTAGGGCTTCTACAGGGAATAAACGAAGTAGAAATCTTACAGATGGACGAAACGGTTTTCTGAGCACAGGAGGCTCTTAATTTCCCAGACTGCTCAGCGAGGGGCTCGTAGAGGAACTGCTGCTGCGTAGTATCGTGTATTTTACAGGCTATTTAAGCAACTGAACACGCATAGCGATAAGGCAGGTACGCCATTGGTTAACTAACTCAAGCGTAAGCCGCAAGATCTAGCACCTACGGAATAGTAGAACTAAGTGATAAGGTAACATGAAAGTCCAAGGTGAAAAACTGATTGACTAACAGTGAGCCGGATTTGTGGAGTTAGCGGTGTAGGATTTTTGCCTACCTGGATTTGGGGGAATTGTGCACTACCGCTTGGAGTGACTCTGGGAAACCATGAACACAAAAGCCGCCAAACGACACACCTACATCTGGGCGGCACATGACAGCAGCCAAATCACTCCGCCGCCAGATGGGGAG